>CAKAOH010021449.1:0-75083 GCA_916701665.1 Sebastiscus tertius | reverse complement strand
AGAGTCCTCACTAAGACCAAGAAAGTGGATCATATCAGTCCAGTTCTGAGGTCTCTACACCGGCTCCCTGTCTCTCAGAGAATTGATTTCAAAATACTCCTGCTGGTTTACAAAGCACTAAATGATTTAGGGCCAAAATATATTTCTGATCTTCTGCTATGTTATGAACCATCCGGACCTCTCAGGTCATCTGGATCAGGTCTGCTTTAGTGTCCCCAGAGTCAGAACTAAACATGCAGAATCAGCGTTCAGTTTTTATGCACCAAATATCTGGAACAAGCTCCCAGAAACCTGCAGGACCAACTCTAACTCTGAGTTCTTTTATAACAAAGCTTAAAACTTTCCTGTTTGCTGCTGCTGCCTTTTATTCAACCAGATAATGATCTTATATTTTGCACTAGAGCTTTTACTCTTGTGTATTATATTCTATTTTAGCTTCTATCCTATAGCTTTTATTTTTAGCTTGTTTTTATTTTCTAATCTTTAATGTTTTTATGTTTTTATAACTGTTTCAATTATGTCTTAAAGGTCCCATATCATGCTCATTTTCAGGTTTATACTTGTATTTTGTGTTTCTACTAGAACATGTTTACATGCTTTAATGTTCAAAAAACTTTTATTTCCCTCGTACTGTCTGCTTGAATATACCTGTATTCACCCTCTGTCTGAAATGCTCTGTTTTAGTGCATTTCAACGGAATTGCGTTGCCTGGCAACAGTTTGGGTCCATGTTTACTTCCTGTCAGCTGATGTTATTAACATACACTGCATCAGGAAATAAACTGGCACACATTTAGAAATGTTTACGTTTAAAACCGTGTAATGGTCTAAATATTGTATATTCGTGACATCACAAATGGACAGAAATCCTAACGGCTTGTTTCAAACGCACAATTTCTGAATACGGGCTGTGTGTATTTCTCTGTATATTGAGCGCTTTGATACTTTCACAGTTTTTATATAGAACTTATAACTGTTTTATAATATAAAAGACATGAAAAGCGTACTTTTTACAATACGGGACCTTTAATGTTCTTTTGCACTTTGTCGCAATGTTATTGAATGTTTATGTAAAGCACTTTGAATTGCCTTGTTGCTGAGGTGTGCTATACAAATAAAAGCTGCCTTGCCTTGCCTTGTTATAGAAAGGCTTGGTATTTGCAGCTATAGTGAGCACAGACTCAGGATCAGTTTACCATCCCCCCATCTGTGACCTCAAACAGCAGGCATGGTGAGAGTAGAAGCTGATCCCGGATCAGTCCTCTGAGTGAAGTCACCGTTTCCATCTGGGCTGCAGGTTGACAGCTCCTCTCTCTCCCAGCCCCCCCAACCCTCTGTTACCTAGAGGCCTGGCTTGTGGCTGGTGTAATAATCTGATTGGCTGGTTGGTTCAATGTGGGCGTGACCAAGTGGGCGTGGCCGAGCGTATTGTGATCTCACAATCAGCTGTTTTGTACGGTCTACATTCTGATCCGAGGATCAGCTGGAGGCAGCAATAAACAAGGAGGAAAAAAATCTGCAGCAAAGGAAAAAAATAATAAGAGAGGAGAGGAGGAACACAAGCTGCAGATGTTATGATCTGAAAAAACAATCCGTGTAACATTTTATTTACACGAAGCCCTTCTTCTAAGAAGAAAGCCTTTTATTTTTGTAGCTTATTATAATGGTGTTTTAACTACCTCACTTACAAGACTATCTAAAGCTATGCTTTAAGAAAATTGTTGTCGTTTCTACTACTGTGTGTGTGAGAGATCTCGTTTACAACTTGAATAATATTGCAAAGGCAGGTAAGCTATTCTTTTTTTTACTTTGCTTTTTTGTGTGATCTCAAACTAAATGTGTCTCTGCCAGTGAAGCATTATGTTTATCATGGCCTACAGAAAAATACCCATCAGATGTCATGAAATCATGCAATTTACATAGCTTTTGTGTGTCACTGACTCATTATAGAGGCTATCTTTGACTTGGCTGTGCGTTATAAGAGGTAATGACCTATTATTAGGTCACGAATAGATTTTGCTAGCAGCTTAATTAGGTCGATTCGACGTCCTATATCCATGAAAAATGACACCAGCCTGCATACGTGTAGCCTATATAGGCTATAATGCAGGGCACCCAGCAGGCGTTTGTAAAATTGCACCAAAATGCTGATGTGGAGTCGATGGCGGATGTTGATGTGTTTTTTTTTTGGGGAGGTGGACCCTGGAGGCTCTGCGATTCTTATTTATGATGTGAAATAGCAGTTTCATTGCGTTGTCAGTAGCTTATGCAGTCGATGTGTTTCGTGCAGCGTCGCTGAGCCACAACTGTCATTGCTTTGACCCCTCAGCTGTGCAGCTTAATACGGATAATTCATGTTTAACCTGGATACTCTGCAGAAAGACTTCTCTCTCAGGCTGTCGACAATCTGACTTCGATGTGTTATTGTTAATTTTAGGGGTATCTTTGTGTATTTAAAATGTAAACATTGTTGCTGTAGGTAGGCTTGGTGTTTTTTTCCATAATGGGTTTCAACTCAAGACGATGACCGTCGACAATAACAGCCTTATCGTTGCATTTTACAACAGCCTCAGTGTTGCAAAATGCATATGAGTCATAGTCAACACATATAGGTCGCATATACTCGGTCGTATTGTCATATATTTTCGCTATGTTTGCTGTTCAGATCTTTTTCTCTCCTCCGGTCGCCCAAAAAAGGCTGTAGCGTCTCTCTGTCAGCGTCAGTGACGTGTGCGTGACGTCACAGGCGTCTTGTTTTTATTTGGTGAGTCCCCTCCCATCCTCCTCCTCCTCCTCCTCTTTTTAAAAAGACCAATGTCAAAAGACAGATCCATTATTCAAGGTCCTTTTTTAATGATTTAGGATGTGCAGTTGTGTGTCTGTGAAATCTTTTTTATCATGTGACTTTTAAATATAAAAACACAAAATAAGGCCTGTCGGTGCTCCTAATGACTATATCAGAATAAGGCAACATCTCTCTGCTGCAGTGTGCATGCCATATCTTACTGTATTTCAGGTTTAATCAGATTTTACTTGTCACATTTTTTAATTCATTAGTTTATTTGACAGGGACAATACTCATTGATAAATAGAACTGTAAACGAGCCAGAATAAGCCTATAGAGGGCTATTTTCACCTGTTGTGCCTGGTCATATGTTTAAAAATGCATGCTAAAAATAGAATTAAATAACCTGTTTCCTCAATTAAATTTTCCTACATAGTAAACACAAGATAGTCCTGCACGCATCCACCATTAATTAATACCACAGTATATTTACTGTATAGTAGCTGCAATCTTTTCTGCAATAAGGGCAAAAGAGTACTGTTAAAAGAAGAATAGGACTGAGCAAGACAGATATAACAAAAAAAGTGACCGCAATTTTTCAAACAAATACTCTATTTGCCCATTTATCAGTATTAATGGGTGGTAGTTGTCAGATAAGGCTTTTACACAACCTATGCCTTATATTCAGGAACTGTCTCCTCCAGGATATACGCCATATCAGTGGTGGTTATTTGTACTTTATAGGCAGTATCAATGACTTTATTTACAGTAGTCTGATAGCCGTGAATTAGCTGGTACAGCCACCAAACTGATAAAAAAATTTTATTAGGGAATTGCTGCATGTAGTCAATGTTGAGTGTTGTGTGTGTTGGTTTGCGGCACCTTATTCAAAGCAGCCCTGTACGCAGTGTCACCAACATTTTGTTTATCTGGATTTCTCAATGTTCACATGACTAAAGTTTCTATTAGTTTAGGAATTCATTACAACTATGTCAGTGTTGAGGGTGGACTCAGTTTGTTGTATCTTTTTGGTTTTCTTTTGCAAAATCCCCAAAATATAACAACCGTGGGCCTTTTTATTTAATTGACTGGATAGGATTTTTCAACACATGACCTAGAAAGGGAGTCAAAATGAACAACCCAGAGTATTAACAAAATACAGCTGAGAGCTTTCCATCCAGTAGGCTCATAATGATTTTTTTCTACCTTTTGGCCCCATTTTCTCCCCCAGTTCATTTCTCTCTCATGCATACAACCATGCAAACAGTCTCCTTGACAGTGACTATATTTGTTAAAATTAGTGTAATTCCATCTTCCCTTTATGTTTCTGGTGTCCATGGTGATTCTCCTAATAAGGACCGAAAGTGTTCGCTTCCCAACAAGCATCCATGCATAACTCCTTCCATGTCTCTTCGCTCTGTATATAAATCTCTGTCACACGCACTTTGTTTCACCTTTTAATCTGTGCTCCTTCATTAATACCAACCTCTATCGTGTCTTTGATCCACCCATGAAACAGTTGAAAGTCAGCAGCATATATTGGATTTCCATAAAGACAAAGTGGGTCAAACAGATCGTGGACTGAAGTAAGTTATGATCTGTAATTTAAACCTCTAGAACTTTGAAACTAGTACACAAATAAACTAATATATAATAAAAACATATGAGAAGAAACCCAAGTTAACCTAAAACTCAAGAGATATCTTTAAGTGTGTCAGCAAGTATTGGCAGAGCTCTGTGATCTCTTCAGTCACAGTTTAAGTAAATAAAAGTCAGCCTTTGAACATGTAAGGGTTTGTCTTGTAAGCTGTGGTTGTTTAAACATCTGTTCAACATTACATCATCGTGTTCACATTTAGGTCAGGCACTTGTCCTTTGCCTCAGTACCTTCTGCGTCTCTGTTTGTCTTTGCATATTAACATTGTGCACACTCACGTTGTTTCACTTTGTGAGAGTCTGGTCTTTGTATCACCTCCTGTCACCACCACCACCACCATCTCCTCCTCTTCCTCTTTAGCCTGTCCATCTGTCCCGAGACTGTGCTGATTGGTTATCTAAACTTCACGGGGGAGGGGAGTGCAGCCATTGTCCACCAGCTTCTTGCTTGCTGATTTAATATATTTCATCATAAAACACATTAATTACCTCCCACTGTTGCTCAGTGTTCTTCTGCCAATGCTTTTCAAAGTTGAGGTCATCATCACGTGAAAGTTTCATAATTGTTTTCTCTTAAGTTGAGGATCTACAGTACATACTCCTGTCTGGGTTGTAAAAACCGTCAGCAAGCTTTAAAGCTGCTAAAATCAATATTATTATGTTAACAATGGATCAATTGAATATGTGTGTGTGAAGCGGTGCACTCGTAGAGACAAACCCCACATATACAGTCATTTATTTGTTTACCAGACTCTGCAGTTTCCCCTCAGCTCTACAGAGCGTCTTTAAGGTCATTTTTTTGTTTATTCACTTTCGGTTTTTGGTTCACTGTCACTACCGCTCTCATCAGCTTTGTTTTTCAGTGAAAAAGCTATAAACCGTCTTTTACGCTAAGAGCAAACAGCAGATAGACAAAGTTAACGATGAGCTGGTGAACATAGTGGAGCATTTAGCAGCTAAAGAGCCAGATATTTCCATCAGGGGTTGGTGGAGACCAAAACAGAGATATAACACAGAGTCAAGAGGAGAGTATTGGAGTTACATTCGTCAGTTGCCCAGAAACACGGCTCCAAATTAATGATATCTGTGTGCTAACATGTTGGGAATATAAACTTTCTAAAACGATAATGTTGTGTTTTTACAGCTTGCAGCGCTGCCCCCAAGTGGCCACTTAATGCAGCTTTTTAATGAAATACGATATGAAGATTTGATTTTTTTGGGATACAAAGTGTTAATAGTAACAATATGTAATATGCTGTTAAATTTATTTTTAATACAACTGGGAAATGTGTTGCTTCATCCATAAACATGTCATTAGGTCAAAACGCTTTGAGGTTTTAGCCCAAACAATAGTTCAGACTTGTTGTAATGTGTCTTGAAATAACCCTGAGAAAGCTCTCACCACACACATTGCTCACTGTGCTTATCTAATGTACCTGTGACTAAGCAGTAGGACATTAACCCAATAAATTCTTCTCTCTTTTTTTCTAGATGTCTTTTTAAAAGAAATGTTCCCAATGAAGCACTTTCTGATCACCATTAACCGCCCTCTTCTTTCTCTCTTGTTCTCTCTCTCCAGGCCTTTGCTCCAAACCAAGTGAAACCTTACATTTGCACTACGGAAGCCTGTCCACGCCTGTTTGTCAAAACCGAGATCCAGCAAAGGGCTTCAAGCGAAAAAAGACTTAAAAAGATCAGACAAAGAATTGCTTAAAACAGCAACAAGCGATACCTAAACACAAATAAGAAATTAAAAAAAGGCAGCTACAGCTTTTTCTTTGTGGACGACAAAAAGCATCATCAACACTTGACAACACAAGCAGTCATGTTTCAGCGTCTGAGCAACCTGTTGTTTGGGGAGGTAGAAGAGGTGGCAGCTGAGCTGAAGGGACCCAACCCCTGTGTGACGGAGGCCGACGAGGAGGGATGGATGCTCGTCAATCTGCCTGGTGAGTCTCAGTCAGCAGAGGGAGTACAGTGGTGGCTTGGATAGGTTGGTGTGGCATTTCACAGCCACACCAAACTGGGAAAAAGTGTGTTTTATGTTCAAAGATTGAGTTAGCTGGTCCCTCTTGCATGTCTTTAATACTGACTAACATTTGACGTGTAGAAGTAAAGATGGGGATGATGAGGTGAGGTGAAGAATCAGTCGGGGCGTTGCGCTACTACACCGGTGCTCACCCATATGGCTGCCATATCAAACGTGTTGTCTGTCAGTTGATGGAAACACATAATTCTCTGTGAACATACATCTCCTCCCTCTTTGTTTATGATCTCAATCATGACAAAGGCAATTATTGAGTATGAAAATTTGCTTTGGTGCCCATCCAGAAGCCAACCAGACATCAAAAGCAACATAAAAGTACCTCTCAGGAGAGTTGAGACAAACATTATGTCACTGACATAATCGCAACCTTAGAGGGTCAACACAACTAATGATGTGACTCTTTTATGTTTTGTTTCCTTACCCCCTCTTCTTCCCCTCCTCCAATTTTTTTTAAAACACCCCTACATTCCCCACACTGGTATGTGTGCGCGTGCGTATGTGATCCCTTTAAAAATTGCCCCCTTCAACCCGCATGGCTTTTTGAAAATCTTCCACATTTGCATCATTTTTGCAACATCCTCCCTCCCCACCTCAAACATCTGTCTTTATTGGACGTCTCATCCCTGATCTTAATCGCTGCCATGTGCTCAGAAGAATCTGACTGCATGGTGCAGGCGGAGGATGAGACGGGAGCCCCACCGATTGCAAAATCATTTCCAGACAGTAACCAATCAAATCATCAAGTCACACGTACGAGGACTGAATGCCCGGCCCCCATTCCTCACCCGCCTCACAAGCGCCGTAGGACACATAAAGGTCGGGCACGAGGTGCAGTAGCACCATCAGACCCCCTGTCTTGTCCGAGCGCTAGCCCGTCAGACTCGGGTGCTATTACACCCGTGACCCCGCCGAGACGGGCCAGACTGTCCACGCCCTCCTCCACCCCGTCGATGTCCCCTGGCTCTGGAAGTGAGTGTGGGGGCAGTGGGGGTAGCAGTAGGGCAGGCCCAGAGAGAGGCTGCATGGATGAGAGCTGGTTTGTCACCCCTCCCCCCTGTTTCACTGCAGAGGGAGCCACAGCGGAGGCCAGCCCGATGGAGGACCTGCTCATCGAGCACCCCAGCATGTCTGTGTACGTCTCCCCGAGCAACTTCTCCATGGTCTCCAACAACAACCTGTCTGTGGTGGGAGAGGAAAGCATTGTCAGCCTGGCGAGCAGCGTGAGGTGAGAAATAGCAACTTTTTATGCTGGCTAAACTTGACCTTCACCTGCTTTTTCACAATCACACCATCATTTTTTGCTCTCCTTGCAGCAGAGTTGCAGAACCAGCCGCTGCCCCCGCCACCCGCAGCACGATGCCCACCAGGGTGACCCGTGGAGCAGCTGCCCAGGCCGGAGCTCTGGCCAAGGTCACCCAAGTGGCCAGGGTCCAGCGTAGCAAAGCCCGCATCGAGCGACGCCATCTGGGCCGCAACCGCATCCAACGCCAAAACCGCACCAGGGAGCAGGTGCCTCGCCACGCAAACCACGCCAGAAACACCTTCCTTCACCAGCCCACCAAGCGCAACATCTGCCACTAAACTCCCCAGCAACCAGGGGGCGTCGTTTACTCTGAGGGCATTAGTAGTGCATAGTCAACTCCAAGACACACAAGGTTAAATGTAATCACCCACGGCACATTTGCTTTAATTTCTGCACATTATATCATATGACACTCAGATACCAGTAGACCAGTAGCTTTTTTGTTTTGGTCTAGTCACAAACAGACTCCACCTGGTAGTTTAACGCCCCATTCTGCTGTTATGAACCAAGCCCTCTGAGTAGATCTGTGTAGACCTTTATAATACTTGTTGTCCATTGCAGTATCCAAACAACTAAAAAAAAGTCTTCAAAAATATTTATACAGGTTATACTTAGTAACAATAATGTCTGAAAAACAACAAAAAGTTTAGCTCTATTGATTTTTTCTTCTCTAGTAAAATATTCTCTTTTCTTTCACTCTTCCTCAAGGCATGTTTTTTTTTTTTTTTTTTTTAAATCAATCATTAAGTACCTAAAATACTTTTTAAAATTTGGAGGTAATGATTTGAAAAAAGTGTGCTTTTAAGACGTTTCTGGTGGAAACCATGCAAGACAGAGACGAGTACATCCTTAGTATGTTTGCAGAGTAAACAACTCATCATGTCTTCGAAGCTTTACTTTACAGGTGATTATTTTTTGTCAGAAAAGGTGGAAAGATATACCGTGTGGGGCGAGTGTGAGAGGAAAATTACTAGACATTTGTTTCTCTCCAGTTAGACAAAGGCAAGGAAACATGTGGCAACCTGTTTCATCAGAGGAAACAAATGTTGTAATATTTCCCTCTTCTCACTTTGCGAAGGATGAGAGCAAGTAGACGATGGTGAGAGTATGAGCAAAACAGACTAAAGAGTACAAGTAATGTCATGATGAATTACAACTAGACATTATTAAAAAGAGCTTGGTTAACATTTAATAGTAGTAGGAAAAGAAATAGCTAAAGGAAAGTGTTATGTAACCCTCTGAGCAGCCTGTGAGTGTTTAGAAAATGGCCCTTATTTTGAGTATTTCATCTGTGTTGTTCTGGATACCTTCTTTTTGCATGAAGAATGGTATTATGGGCACTCATAATAAATATATAGATAGAAATATTGATAAGGAGTATGAATGGAGTTGAGTTGAAACAGGGCTTGCCTTTGGGTTACAGGGTGTGGCAGGTTATTGGAGGTACAGAGCGGTATTGATGGCAACTCTTTATTTTGTTTTGTGACATTGTTTTCTGCTCATTTTGTCTTGTAAGACATTGTTTTAAAGTCTCTCTCTCTCTCTCTCTGCATGGTTCCACCAAAGAAACAAAAGAAAGTTTGTTCCTGTCAGACAAAGAGAAAGTACACTTTTGGCTTTTAAAGCCAACAAATAAAAAAAATGTCTCCCTGTGGATCATACACAGCATGATGATCATTCAATGTGTGGTCTGTAAACTAAAGTAATGTGCCCGGCACACATCAGCCATTTTCATCCACAGTGTGTGCCGTGATCTTACGTTATCCATGTGAACACCAAAAAGAAAGAACGACCTATTTCCACATCAGTCCCTCTCATTGAGAAGTCACTGTTGGGAGAAAGGGGAAGAATGACACCCGTCTTCCCCCTTTAACGTAGTCAAAACTATCATCTTGCACATGGTCGTGCAACTCACCTAACATCTACATCATGTTCGTCCATTTCTTGTTAGCACATCCAGCTCTTAACAGTTTCCACTTAAAGATCTAGCTGACTGATATGTATTCAACAACAATAGTAAACAATGGTGCTGAAGTGTATACTAATGTTTGTAAATTATTTGAGACATGGATGTAAGTTTGCACTGTCATACATTTTGTGAGTCAAAGTTTTAGCGGTGTGCTGTGTGCTTGTTTCTCTTTTTTTTTTCTTTTGTGATTTTTTTTTCTTTTTGTTTTGACTCAAATTGTGTGTGAGAAGGTGTACTGACACGTTAAATGCTAGAAACTCTTTAAAAAAAAAACATGAATAATGGTCATTTATTTCTCTTGTAAATATTACAAAACAATTTATAGCGCTCCATTAGATGTCAAAGCCTCTCAGGACTCGCGTCCACCACACACAGCGTTGTGTCCAATGGGACTAATGAGAATCCTCTCTCTGCCTCACCTCTGTGCTCATTATCAAATCAAGAGGGCATTAGTGGCCAAAAGTGGTGTCTTTGCCCCAACCTCAGTCTCATCTCCTTGAGATGCACCATAAAAAAACAGCACTGGACTCAGAGTTGATGTGCCATATGCGAACACTGCCCTCCAGAGGTTCCATTTAGCACAGCTGTATGGATGCTGGTGAGGATTCAGTACAATGACCTGGTTTTAATACAATCTGTACTTGTGTGTCCAAAGGACAGATTGTCTGGGGATTCATGTCAGATTGTTTGGAAGATGGAAATGTCTCATTCAGATCATCTAGATAACATAGTTTTCCCCTTGAATCACAAATTTTTCATTTCTGCCAATAATCCTATAAATGATTGTTTTATTCAAAATCTGTTAATATCTGTTAATTTATGATATAATTATGACTTTTATCTTTTATTCTGTTTAAGGATGACTATTATGTGTCCTGTTGATTCCTCTGAATGGTGCAGGAGATGGATCTGAGGTGGTGAACATGCACACACACACACATAGTGATCTCTGTTTAGACTTCCTCACACCGGCTTTCTATTCTGACTGACTGAGGAGAGATCACAGGTGAATGTGTGTGTATGCATACACAATGTAAAGACCACCCTAGATACCACTCTGCCGCTACAAACCTGTCCTGTTTGCCTCCATTTTATTTCTTCCTTTCTTACCTGTGTCATGTAAAAAGGAAATGTGTTCTCAGTATGTCGTGTGTGATTATTGAACGGTGTGGTTGGGGAGAGGGAGTTGTCACCAGGTGTGTGGAACCTGTATGATGTGGACAGGGTAAGGATGAGGCAGGAGATAGTTTATATATTAAAAAAAAAAAATTAAATGTATCCTCAAAAATACAATAGAATATGCTTGTATTTTCCCATATAGTTCTTATAACATTTGTTCACCATAGGACGTTTCAAATGAGAGGCGTTGAATGTCTGGGGAGTTTCATATGTTTTATGTCGTGCCCTGAAACGATGGCAGCTTAAAAACACATGGGGTTTCGCCCGTGTTACATTACATCTCAATTAGTACACCCGTCCCCTCCATAAAAATGAAATATATAGACATATAAAATTTGGTGTATCTGATATCTACAGTATGGTGATTGTGCCTTTCACTATTTCTGCATGGTTTTTGTGATGTACTGATTTTTCCATCCTCAAAGTGGACAGTCGTCCACTGACAGGCAAGACCTATGCAAAAATCAAAGGATGGGTTTTCCAGCATCCATTCAGAAAACACAGGTACCCGCCAAAAAAACAACAACAATAAATACTCAGGTTAACACCTGAATCTTGTGTCATTATTTTCATGTGGGAGACCAGGAGGGAATGGGATTAGAGCTAAAAGCATGTGATCTGTTGCCAGTGGTGGAGGGTGGATCCTTTACTTAAGTAAATGTAGCAGTAGTTGTACAATGTAAAAACGCTCCATTACAGGTACAAGTATTGCATTCCAAATAGTACTTATGTAAAAGTATGGAAGTACTATCAGGAATATATGATTGAAGTATCATCAGTTGACAGTTATACTGTAAGTAAGTAAGTAATACTCCTGTCAGTGTTGTATTATTATGATAATTGTTACTGATGCATTAACATGTAGGCATCATTTTAACATAGCTGGTCAAGAGAGAGCTAACTTTAACTAGTTTACATACATTTTGGAAGTTTAAATCTTGAATGAATATGTATATATATAAACAGACGTTATAAGAAAATAGAAAATGTGTGCATTATACTACAATATATAACAACAATAAATATGGAAAAAATACAAATAAGAAATATATAGGGCTGCAACTAACGATTATTTTCACTGTTGATTATTTTCTTGATTAATCGATTAGTTTGGTCTATAAAGTGTCCGAATATGTTGAAAAATGACGATCAGTGTTTCCCTAAGCCCAAGATGATGTCCTCAAATGTCTTGTTTTGTCCACAACTCAAAGATTTACTGTCATAGATGTGTAAAGAAATCAGAAAAAAATCACATTTAAGAAGCTGCAATCAGAGAATTTTAACAGATTAATCGGTTATTAAAATAGTTGGTGAATAATTTAATATTTGACAACTAATAATTATTAATTATTGCAGCTCTAGGAATATATGTATACTATAATATATAACAATAGTGTAAATAATATTAATGCTGAAAAATGGGATCTATGATTTAAGATGATTAAAAGACAGGAATAATATAAATAATACTTGAAATGTACAGTATAAATAAAGTATTAATGCCAGAGTAAATCAGAGTATTGCACAGTTGAATTATTGCACAAGTTATTCTAGCGTTAAGTCAGTATTGCTCAGTTAAGACATAAATAAATAAATGATGGGCTTATCTGCTGACGGTCTATTGACTATTGAGGGAGGAGCTGACTGGCTTGATGGCCACAGGCAGGAATAACTTGTCTTTGGAGTGGGTGGGAGACATTCTCTAAGATGACACGTAGGTAAGTTTACTGTACAGTATGCAGAAAAGAAAAGAGGTGGACAGACTGGTGTGGTAATGGGGGTGTAAATACAATATATGGGCGGAGTGGACTCATAGTGGCTTGAAAAAGAGAGAAAAGTAAGCAAACTATGAGAAAACATGTAAACAGGCAAAATATGTAATAACAATAACATCTATTTGAGTGATCCCAATTTTTGTGGTGTGCTGGGACATAATCTGCTGAGCTGACCTCTGACCTTCCTGTGGATTAAAGCGAGAAAAACAATTTCCTGTTGAGGAATCACATGAGTATTTTAGTTGTAATTGTCTTCTGACACTGAAAGTGGAGGAACAAGAAAAGAAAAGGCTTTAAGGGAGGGACCGTAAGCCTGTAATTGGAGCTGGTATTCTGCAGACCTGCTAACCTGTCTATCCGCTTCACCAGTAACTTCATACCCAGCAGTGAGACGTGGAAGGCACCTGGATTGTTTTTTCTCATCGGCCACTGCCATCATAATACTGGGTGGAAAATGGCTTGAAGAAGCACCTGTGGTGGAGAGGAGGTCATCAGCTGTGGAGAGATGAGATTTGGTGGCTCTTTATGGTCACAACGCCATCTGTGAAGTAAGTCTGATATTGATCAACAAAGACATCAGCTGTATCTCCCTCGTGCATATATATAATTTAAGAATATTTCCTTGTGAGTTGCACATTTAAAGCTGCAGTGGGTAGAGATAGAGCAAAGATGATTCAAAAAAAGTTATTTTTATAAAACGGTCACTATATCCTGACAGTGCATGAGACAGGTGATCTGAAAAAAAATCTTGTGCGTCTGTGTCCTCCGGTGTCCTCCGGTGTCCTCCAGTGCTCTTAATGGCATCTGCAAGATTTCACAGACGGGAAGGAAAATAACCAATCAGAGCTGATCTAGAGTCTGCCATCCAGCTTCCAAACTCCGATCAAACGGTCAAACTAGGCAGCGATGATCAAATATGAATCAATATTCTAGTTACTTTAATGTCTATTTCTCGCCTCAAATGTTTTCAGAATCATCTTGTAGTGTGCTGTTTAGATGTAAAATGGGAACGTTTGAAACAGAGGTTTTACGTGTCTTGTGAAGTGACGGTGCTCCGCAGCGAGAAACGTTATCGTCTCCGACCACCGCCGGAGGGAGACACCGGCACCCGGTCGGAGACGATAACGTTTCTCTTCCTGCTTCAGCCCTTGGGGCTAGGATCAGCAGTGATTCATGGAGAGACCTTCGTCTGGTCAGCTAACATTACTGCCAAGCAGGTGAAATATAGAGTGATATCGTGGTTTTTAGCTGACGTGTGTCGCCTCACTGTTTGGAGCGATTCTCGTTCATGTCTATTTAGAGCAAGCTAGCGCGACCACAGGTGTCGTTGTTAACAAGCATTTCTGAAAGTTACAAATAGTCCCTTTAAAAGTTGTTTTTTAGACTGTTGTAATTACGAACAGTGGATTGCATATATGAAAACAGCCTTGCAAAAAGGGAAAAAATAAAGTAAAAAAAAAATATATATATGGTAAAATGAGCATGATATGGGACCTTTAAGTCTTACTGTTTTTTCACACCTGCTGTAAACCTCCATATGAAACTAACTTCCCTTCCGTGTGTGGTGTGAAAAAAAGGCGGGTGAAAAAAAGAGGAGATATTAAGCGTCATCAACGCGTCAAATCCTTGGTAGTACTGCACATGCGCTATAACAACCAATGGCACCGTCATAAATTGAGCCGCAGCTCCAGTTACACTGCGCATGCGTCATACCCCCCGTGTGTCTCTACCTTTGTCAACAGGCCGTGGTGGTGTCGTGATTCAGGCTCGCGGAGCTCTTGTAGTCTTGGTGACGGTGAGAGCTCTACCGCTCATCTCTCCTCTCACCTGCCATGTTCATAAAAAACCCCAAATAACACCGAAAAGGATGATTTTTATTTAAACTACACGTATTTTTCGACAACAGTAAGTATTGTAACGTCGCTTTGAGCCGTTTGTAGCAGACAGAAAGGATGTAGATGTTAGCTTAATTGTGACAGCAGCACACGTAGGATATAACGCTGCGAGGCTCGGCTCTGTGTTTGTGTTTATAACGCTGTTATTTTTAATCTATAGTTACGTTATCAGTATAATTAACCTGCTTTTCTGCGCCATATAAAGACGGAAGCAGACATACTGTCGTGTGTCAATATTTACATTAGACTATAGCCTACTCAGTGTAATGATCAGGTTAAATACGAGAAGCAAACATGTCTCTTTTTGCTGAAGACTAGTTGACCTACATGGTTTGTTGTTATCTTCTGCAGGTGGCAGCCTACATGACTGGATTGTGCATCATCATCATCACCGGAGCTAACGTTACACACCACCTCTTGGCCTATATGAAACATAATAAGGAGTATAAACTGCAGTGATCTTGGTGCTTATATCATTACAGGAAACTACCATCTGTATTGTGATATACAGGTGAGATTAAAGATCCCATCTTCAGCAACACTAGTGATCCTTAAAGGTATATTACAGGGTAGTAGCAGGTGTGTGTGACTGATCATCCCAGATAAGAAACAGATGTGATGGTAAATATATAAAGTATGCCCTAACTCCCACTCACACTTTTAGATAGAGATAGATTAACTGCAGGAGGATCATCATGCACAGCCCTGCTCCTGAGATTGTGGCAGGGTACCCAAGTGGGTGTGTAGTGGATAAAGATGCCAATCCGGAGACCACCCTAGGGAGTGCCTACTCTCCGGTGGACTACATGAGCATCACCAGCTTCCCTAGGCTGCCAGAGGATGACACGCTGTCTGCAGAGAACACCCAAAAATCACGCAAAGAGGATGACAACGTCCTGAGTGAGCAAGATACAGGTGAGCCAGCCAATTTTAGACACAATTACTACACTACAGACCATCTTGTGATGGGATCACACCAGCCCGCGATGCCAAATCGGCCCAGGGACATAAAGTGTGGGGAGGAAATGGCCCCTTCCCCAACTTCCGGCGCCCTTGGTTGGACCACACCTATCGTCGAACTTTGCCTTCATTTTGATCTTAACCACACCTGTACATTTTCGTGACCTAGACAGACATATAACCACCTGGCAATGTGCTGCAACCTGCTCCTGTGGTACTTCCTGCTACAGGAGGTGTCTCCAGGACCACATTGTGCCAGAAGAATTCATTGCGCACTCACACAGACTCACAAGGTGAAAACAATACCACCCACATGCTGTCACGGCTAGTAAAAATCAACCTTTCACAAACACTGTAGTTGATTGTGTTTAGGTTTATTGGATGTGGATTCATGAAGCATGATTGTTTTTCAGTCAAATCTCCTGGAGTTTTTGCTCATCATCACAAATCATTTCTAAAGGTTGGATTTGATTTAGGGTGGCAGCGGATAATTGCGCCACAGCCTGTGGCTGGTAATTATAAAGAACATGAGGGTGTGGCAGAGACCTTATATAGAAAAAACACACCCCAATGACATACAAAAGGTACAATATTATCACAAAAATTACCTGTACATTTTAAATATTAAGATAAGATATACTTTATTGTCTATTGTTTATTGTATATATCAAATATGACAGAGAAAAGCAGCAAATCCTGAAGCTGGAGCCAGAAATGTTTGGAATTCTTTGTGTAAAAACGTTCTGATCGATTATCAAAATAGTTTTTGAACTGAATTTGGTGCTACTTCGTGGATTGCATGCATGCAGAAGCCAGAAATTCTTTTTTTGCCGTCCAGTAAGCATGGCTACTTTGAACTGACACATTTTTGAATGGAGTTTGGTGTGAGACAGACAACAGTCAATCTAAGCCTTTTGTTTGTGTTGAATGTCCCAGACCCAGATCTGTTTCTGAAGTCGGCTCGCCTCCAGCGTCTCCCCTCCTCAGCTTCGGACCTGGCCAGCCATGATATTGCATCCCTGCGGGAGACCACCAGAGACCCTTTTACAGAAGACTGTGCCTGTCAGCGAGATGGACTCACGGTCATCATCACAGCTTGTCTCACCTTCGCCACAGGAGTCACTGTAGCTCTCATCATGCAGATCTACTTCGGAGACCCACAGGTAGTGGTGTACATGTGTTACCTGCAGTTTTACTTGTGTAACCTTGTTGTATTCTCAAATAACTGCAGGTGATTATGGGATTATGAGTACTTCTACATGCTCCTCTCAGTTCCCTCCCACACAGACCCAAAGGCGTATTGACAATCTCCACCTTCCTGCTTTGTTCTCCTGTTTCTTGCAAGATCTTTAACCAAGGGGCAGTGGTGACAGATGTGGCGCAGTGTACATCTCTTGGCTTTGACGTTCTGGGGAAACAGGGGTCCAGTGTTGACGCTGCTATCACTGCTGCCCTCTGTCTTGGGATTGTCCACCCTCACACTTCTGGTATTGGAGGGTGAGTGATAGAAACATATTAATCTCTTGTGAACAGGACGAACACTGAGGTTCTTAGACCTGGTTAAATACGAAACCTTTGAATACTTTGTGCTCTGTTGATGTTTAGTGGTGGAGTTATGTTGGTGCATGACATCCGTAAGAACGAGACGAGGGTCATTGACTTCAGAGAGACGGCACCGTTGGCCATAAACGAGAAGATGCTGCAGAACAAACTTGATCTTCATGTAAGGCATTTTTACTGGTGTTTCCTTTTTCTAACAAGAGTCTGAGAACACACGACAGTCTTATTGTTATTGTCTAGTACTGAGGTTAATGTATGCACTCTGCTGTCACTGTTGCATTTCAGCCTGGCCTGCTGGTGGGAGTACCAGGCATGCTCAGTGGAATGCATCAGGCACACCAGCTCTATGGCAGGTACGGTAACTATCATGTAATGCTGTTATTATTTGTTCAATCTTTCCACATGCCATGCCTTATTAGTCATAGCCCTCACACCGTTTTCTGGATTTTCTACATTCCTTCCTGTGTTATTGTTTGTTTCACTTCATGGCACTCCAATGTTTCAAAAGCCACTTATAGATAGAGCCTAATCTATTACTTTCCACCATTTTGACTATTTATTTTAATTAGGGCTGTCAATCGATTAAAATATTTAATCATGATTGCCCATGATTAATCGCAAATTAATCGCACATTTTTTATCTGTTCAAAATGTACCTTAAAGAGAGATTTGTCAAGTATTCAATACTCTTATCAACATGGGAGTGGACAAATATGCTTGCTTTATGCAAATGTATGTATGTATTTATTTTTGGAAATCAATTAACAACATAAAACAATGACAAATATTGTCTATAAACCCTCACAGGTACTGCATCTAGCATAAAAAATATGATGAAATCATAACATGCCAAACTGCAGCCCAACAGGCAACAACAGCTGTCAGTGTGTCAGTGTGCTGACTTGATTATGACTTGCCCCAAACTGCATGTGATTATCATAAAGTGGGCATGTCTGTAAAGGGGAGACTCATGGGTACCCATAGAACCCATTTTCATTCACATATCTTGAGGTCAGAGGTCAAGGGACCCCTTTGAAAATGGCCATGACAGTTTTTCCTCGCCAAAATTAGTGCAAGTTTGGAGCGTTATTTAACCTTCTTTGCGACAATCGCTTTATCGCATAGCTTTGACATGGTTGGTACCAATGGATTCCTTAGGTTTTGTAGTTTCATATGATGCCAGTATCTTCACTCTCGCTTTAAAACTCAGCCCTCTACGTCCTCCGAAAGATCAATTGCGTTAATGTGTTAAAGAAATTGGTGGCATTAAAATGATTTTATTCTTTATTTTTATCGCGTTAACTTTGACAGGCCTATTTTTAAGACAAGAATAGCAACAGCTTACAGTATATTTACGTCAGCTCCAAGAGCTAAAGGGGTGAGATCTCATAGTGAAAGAATCACCAGCTGTGTTGACATCGTTTGAGGTTTCTTTTTTAGCCAGAGTGTTGGGCTGCAATTACTCTGATGCCGTTTAATTATCGTGATCCTGATGCCTCAGCTGGTAAGAGGCTGCTGTTACAGAGCTAACTAGCTTGCTCCATCAAATGTTATGCTAAAACATTGTGGATTGTTATTTTGGCACAGAAATCTCTTTGAAAATGAGGAGTTCAGAGTGTTAATATGAGTTTTAAACATTTCTAAATTAATCCAGTCTTTCGTGACTTTTAAATTCCCCAGAATGCCTTGGAAGGATGTGGTTGCCATGGCAGCAGACGTGGCCAGAAATGGATTTAATGTTACTCACGACCTAGGTAGGTACAGTGTAATGTTGTACAAATCACTAGGTGAAGTCACTGACACTCATGACACTGTGATTAGTGTTAGTCATATAAACATTATCAGCCTTTCCTCACACTCTCTCTCTCCCTCTCTCCCTAGCTGAAGCTCTGGCTGAAGCGAAGAACCAAAACATGCCGGATGCATTTCGTGATTTGTTCCTACCCAACGGCCAGGCTCCCCAGCCTGGGCAGTTCACCAGACGTCTTGATTTAGCAGCCATCTTGGATGCTGTTGCAGGGAAGGGGCTGTCGGAGTTCTACAGTGGAAACCTGACGCAGGAAATGGCAGCAGCAGTAAGGAAGAACGTTTTTTCCTTCCTGTCTCCAACTGTTATATAAGTAGTCATGAATTCTGCATAGATCCTGACGGCGAGTCACTTGTATTACCTGTTGTACTTTCACCTCTGCTTTTTATGTTTTGCCTGGAGCGAGGTAAAAAATTCAGTCGTCGTAATGTGACAAAAATAATGCTGTCAGTTAATTATGACTCATAATTCTGTGGTTTAAAGGAAAGATTTAAACACGGTATTTATTACAGTAGTTACACACAATCATCTCACAAAACAGAGACAGATTTGGAGTACTATTTGAAAATGAGTTTTGTAGTTAACATGCAGTTCAATACAATCAAAATCAGTTTATTTAATCATTAGTTCTTTGCATTGCACTAAGCAGATATTGTCTTTTTTAAATTAGTAGTTATTATTTTGAGGATTGATAAATTATTTCAGATGCTATGGCTGGATTGTCTTTGTGTCAGTATGTTTATGTTCCAAAACATACTGTATATTCCAAATATATATTAGTACAGAATGTATTCTATATATTGTATAAAATAACCAGGTGTTATTATATCATAAATTATACACTCAGTGGCCACTTTATTTGGTACACCTGTACAATCTAATTCAATACAATACAACTGTTCTGTCATAAAGTCTACTTAATTAAATTACAAGTTTCAGTATATAGGCCGTAGTTACAGCAGCAGTGGTTGTGTACTGGACTTAATTATATTGAGAGGTGTGTAAATGTGTAAACAGGGAGGACAAAAAGAGGAAGCACCTCTCAATACTGGGAATTATTTGACTATGAATACCTTTGTGAGTCATGTAGGTGAACCAGTAGATCAAGTATCCATTGAGGGTCAGGTGACCAAAATGGTTTTGAATAGAATTTCCCTGTTAGTGACGACAGTGCGCAGGACAAAAATAACTCATCAGCATAAAATTTTAACTCCCTTCTGCATTTTCAATAGGTGCAAGCAAGAGACGGAGTGCTCACAGAGGATGACTTTGGAAACTACAGCACAGTCTTACAGCAGCCAGCAGAGATAACCTTTCAAGGTACATATTTGTTGTTTGTTTCTATTTACAGCAGAACTGTTTGAGGGACAAACCGTGTATCAACAAAAAACTCCCTTAACCTGAAACAGTGGTGAAAAGATATTTAAAGGGACAGTGTGTAGGATTTAGTGGCATCTAGTGGTGTGGTTGCAGATTGCAACCAACCGAATACCCCTCCGCTCACTCCTCCCTTTCCAAGCGCGTCGGAGAACGGTCGCCTTCAGGTAATGTAGAAGGGTTTGGCTGTGCTTCTGTAGAAACATGGCTGACTCCGTGAAGAGGACCCGCTCCCTATGTAGATATGTAGGGCTCATTCTAAGCTAACGAAAACACAACGATTCTTAGTTTCAAGTGATTGTAAACAAGTGAAAACATGGCTATGAATATTATATTCCATTTCTGCTAGTAGATCCCCTGAAATCCTACACACTGGCCCTTTCAGGTATTTTCAGGAATGTTTTCCCTGTTCAAATGAATGGACTGAATTTTTAGTTAGAGAGGCAGACATCACACGCCGAGTGGGGCTAAGCTGTCACGGCGAATTCCCACTGAGAGCGTTTTTTAAAACCATTTTTGACGTCCCTCACTTACTCACAGAACAGATACGCTTCCATTTTATTAAATGTATTAATCCACACTGGCGACCCCCTCACGTTGTTTTACACTTAAAGTCTATTTTTGTCGCGTTTCGTGATGTGTAATCTGCATAGACAGCTGTTTAAATCACACAAATATCCCGCTGTGTATGTGTTTGAACTTAATAACTGTATCTACATTGATTAATCAAGGCTCCCAGTCTATCTGTGAGGCAGATTCCCCTCACTTGCTACGGCGGGCGGGGAAATAAAATAAATTAATCAACAAACACTGTCAATTTCTTTAGGGGTAAATGACACCTCAACTTCTCCTCGGTACACGCTCATTCAAACGCTTACACTATAACTCATTTCAACACCAATTCATTGCTTACTTTTAATTCTGCCCCCTTTGTCCCCTTACTGCTATTCCAACTCATCATACTCCTTCAGCTGCTCCATACAAAGTTAAGCCAGCAATGTAGTTCAGCTCCCAGCTGTTCATTAAACAACACAGGTCAGCGTCAGCTTTTCAGCAGCCAGCAATCCCACTGCAATTTCCAAAGACATTTGACGAGGTGAAATGTGGGAACAATGTACACCTTAACATCTGAATTCTTTCTTTTTTTTCACATCAGCCTGGGCTGCTGTTGGCCTACGAATGCATATAAAATGGACATGGTCTTTATTCCTCACATTGTTCCATTTGTCCCATCTGCTCTATATATTATATACATATATTGGATATACTGTCAGTTTCATTTTTATCGATTTCCTGTTTTTCTTTGCTATGTCCTGTAGACCCTTTTCACGGCAGACATTTTAACTTGGTAAACCAGGAAAAGCACAGGTGGAATTGTAATCTTTAATGTTATTAGTAACATCTGTGATTTCCCTGCTATGACGAGTCAAAATGTCTGCTGTGAAAAAGGTCTGTTTTATTTAGTCACTGAGATCAGTCCATTTCACAACAGAAATCAACACATTTTTCGATCTCATGATCTGTTGTTGTCTCTGAAGGACACCATGTGATGACGGCCCCGGCTCCACATGCAGGTGTTGCCTTGATCACTGCTCTCAACATCCTGGAAGGCTACAACATTACCAGCCAGGTTCCCAGGAACAGCACCTATCACTGGATTGCAGAGGTAGTAAGCTATTCTTCTTCACCCCTATACAGCATAAACCGTGTGCAAAGTGCAGTAATTCGTCTGACTTAAGTGTTAATTCTACATTACTCTCCCAGGCTGTGAAGATAGCTCTTGCCCTTGCTAGTGGGCTGGGAGACCCCATGTATGACGCTTCTGTCTCAGAGATTGTCGCCAAGATGCTGAGGTAGACATCCCCATGTCTTCTTTAAACATATAATGTATACATCCATCCTAATTCAATGAGGCATTTTCATTGAACCCGGCCCTTTGTTGTTCTCATCTCCAAGTAAATCACAGGCTACCCTACTCCGTCAGATGATCAACGACACTCAGGCCTTCCCTGTCGGCCATTACACTCCATCATTCACCTTGGAGACGGGGGCGACAGCTGCCCAAGTCATGGTCATGGGCCCAGACGACCACATCGTGTCAGTCATGAGGTACGTGGTGCTTTAATTTAACTGCTATTGCACATTGTTTAAACAAATCCCAGTGACAGTTAAGAGTGGATTGACATCACTGGAAAATGTAAACTAAGACTAGTTTTCTTTTTACTTGTGGTTGTTTTAGCTCTCTAAACAAACCATTCGGCAGCGGGATAGTGACTCCTTCAGGAATTCTTTTGAACAGCCAGATCCTGGACTTCTCCTGGCCTAATAAAACACAGGGCTCATCACCTAACCCAGTAATTGTGCATTCTCTCTTTTGTTTAACTGATTGCAGCATTAATTGATTTCTTATTGAAAGATTTCTTGTAGCTGCTCTCAGTCCTCATGAATTTTGTTTTTCTTTTGCTGTAGCGTAACAGTCTCCAGCCTGGGAAGAGGCCCATGTCCTTCCTGATGCCCACAGCAGTGAGGCCTGCCATCGGGTTATGTGGCACATATGTTGCCGTTGGATCTTCCAATGGAGAGAAAGCTCTCAGTGGCATCACACAGGTTATTTAATTACTGGAAGAATTGATTCAATTCATGATTGATTGTTCGATTTTTATCAGTGTGGAAAATACAATATATCTTCTATATAACTATGTATATTATTCTGTATTCTGATCCTTCACAGGTGCTGATGAATGTTCTGTCTTCGCGTAAAAATATGAGTGACAGCTTAGCATACGGAAGACTGCACCCGCTTCTGCAGCCCAACACCCTCCTGGTGGACTGTGAGTTTTTCCCTCTGATCCATCTATCCATCCATCCATCTATCTGCAGGGATGATGTATTTTTGTAGGCCAACCAGGAAGTTAGCATCGCCGTGGTTCCCCTCGACAAACTGCCAATGAGATTTTGCCACTGGTTTTTGGATTATTACAGAAAATAACCACATTTATGATACTTACACATTTTGTTCAGCAAGATAATCTCCACATAGGAACACCACTTTTATGATTTTTGAAGCGTAAATACAATCGCCAGAAGTAAAAAGCTAACGTTAAGCTATAAACGAACTACACCACGGGTGCATGAGCGCGAGTATACAATACGAGGCTGTAAAGGCGGGTAAGTGGCTGTGATGACGTTTAGTAGTCTCATTTAGCCACTTGTTAGCAGCCGCCTTTTTTAAGACACGTAAAAGCCTCTAAATTCACATTGACGTATTTTATGTCATAGAACAAAATGTTAAAATCTCTTAAGCGTGTGTTAACAACAGACCTTATTTCAAGCATCTAACTAAAAACCCATTAAAAAAAATACATTGACTTCAAGACAAGGGAAGCGGAAGTACAAAAATGCTAGCTCATTCCAGGCTTTGCGACTCATTCATGTAGCACTCTATTGTGTAGTTTGGTCCAAACGTAACTGAGTCCCTTCAAAACCTTTGATGTTTCTGTGTAGATTGGCTTTTTGACTAAATTACAGTTGTCATTTCCTGCTATTAACATGCAATATGAAACAACACATGCCATCTAGATGACCCAATAGTGCCCTTGTATCAATATTTACATTGTCATCAGATCACATTTTTGTGTACATTAAAGGGAGCTGAGTAACTTGGAAGGCAGCAAGTACCTTTATTGTCATCAAAAACAAAGGTGACAGGTGTAGAATTTTCCATTGCAAAGTGGAAGGAATAATCTTCTGTAATTTAAGTGGGAGGTAGCAAAAATCATGATGACATGTTTGTAGATGCTGTGAAGCCCATTATCAAACATCACATTTCTTGCTGGCTTCATGAAGGAGATATATCATCTCCTGGTACATTATCGTAGTACAGATCAGGTTGTTTTGGATCTGGCTGAGATCTAAATATAATTTGATCATGGTTCTTGGTCAAAGGATATTAGATGTGTGCTTATTTTTAAACATAATGCATTATGACCTGCATGGCTGAAAATCCTCATAGCCATACAATCCAAACATTGCTACTCGGGCTGTGTGAACTCACTCCGAGTGTTATTTATCTTAAACGCGACCTTATTCAGTTCGACATTTCTTTTTTGTTGTCCATTCTTCCTGCTAACCACAGATCATCCTCCTCTTTCTCTTCTACAGCTGAGTTTCTGGAGGAAGACATGACGCAGCTGCAAGCCAAAGGTCACAAGGTGGAGAGGAGAGGTGTTCTCTCATTGGTGGAGGGCACCCGGAGAACCAACGACCTCATCATAGGGGTGAAAGACCCCCGTAGTGTTGATGCCTCCGCCCTCACTATGTCCAATATGCCCTAGTGCACCACCTTGCCCCACACTCGCACATAATTAAGAAGGGGTAAGAGCAACACTGTATGATCGATGGTTAGTGAGTAAGGAGGCTGATCATCACCTAATACACTAAACATAAGTTAATGGAAAAGAACAAAAAGACATGCAGCTTTGTCTGAGATGACCTTGTAGGAATCTGATATGGATCCTCCAATAGATTTTATTTTCACCATCTCACATACCGATGTTGGTATGCCCTCTCTCACAGCCTCAAGTAACATCCAGTTGCAGTGTAGATAGTGTTCAAAATGTCTCTCACTTAATGGCATCAGTCAGAGTCTGCAGCCTATATTACACAGAGCAGGGCGTGTTCATAAATTCAGATCTGATGCACTCCAGGTCCACTTTGAGAAAGCAATACACCCAAGAGGGTTAGAGCAGATTTACTTGGTACGTCTTGCATAATAATAAGAAAATAGAAAAGCATAATGGCTAGTTTCACAATGTTGAGTGACAGCTAGCTTTTGGCCTGTGAGGTACTGAGCGGGACATTCAAGAGTGTTGCATTCTGAATGAAATGGTATGAACAAATTGATTCTTTACACGAATGGGCAGACATGAAAAAAAGTAATGATGTCACACCATCAAGTCACCATTTACAACTCGTGCATGGTCCTCCACCTTTCTGCTTGTCTTCCCCTGCATTTCACCATCATTTGAAATAACACCTGAGATCACACGGGATGGTGAAGTTAATAATATTTAAACCAGTGATGAAGCCTTGCGTTGTCACACCTAAACTAGACTATCCCAAACTGAACAGAGGCTAAACCATCCACTGTCCTGCTCTTGATATGGTGTGTAACTGTGATTAGATGTTGTTTGGTGCAGCTGCTGGAGTGTTAACTGTTGCAAAAAAATCAGTGGCTCCTCAGGGCCATGTTCAGACTAACACATTAACACAAAATACATCATTCAGAATTAATCATTAATTTTCTTAAACAAGAGGATTTGTTAAATATTGCTAATGATAGAATATGTGTATTTAAATATGTAATTTAAGACATTTTAGTTGTTGCATGATTTTGTTCTCATTTAAGCCTGTTGCTTTAGCTTTGTTTTTTTTAATTTAGAGCAGAGATACTTGTTTTTAGAATGGGAATAATCTGATTCTCTACAGATTGATTGAATGTAATCTGTCTATTTTTATATGAACATTTGTTGGGCTGTATACATTATTTCTACTGTTGTAACACAATGCATTCAATCGGCTCATTTTAGAAAAGGCTGTTATGTTTATTTTTTGTGTTCTTGTGTAATTATTTTAGGTAATATATTTGAAGTGACAGCTTTTGTAAAGCATTGCATTTTAGAAGCGGTTCAATTTAATTCCAGGATGGATCTCTGTTTTTGGGCACTAGTGCAATACGACCGTTGATGCTTGTTTCCTGTACTGTAGAGTACCATGCCTTAAGGTACGCATTTGCACAACACCTGATGTTTGATTCCACATGCGTTTGTATCTGATTTTAATAAAAATCAGCACTGTCCAAACACAAGAAATAAATTGTTTGCACACATCCTAACATTGAAGAATATTTGCATTTTTGTTCCTCCCCTCATGAACATTTGGTGTGTCTGACCTACTGCAGAGTACTTAACTGAGCTTACTCTTTCCAGGTATTAGGCTGAGGGTTTTTTTGGATGGCTGGACTTTTAAAATTGAGCAGATGTATTTTAAAAATTTCACATAGCCTCTTTATTACCTGTTAATGAACACCAGTGTCCGATGAATGTGTACATTAATCAAGATTTTGCTGCATACATTTATATAGAGGCATTGCAACAGTTTAGATTAGATTAGATTAGATTTCCTTTATTGTCATTGTACAGGTACAACAGAATTGAGTTTGCAACTCGCCATCACATACACAATGCATTAAAAGACAGTCTATAAATACAGGGTACTGTATAAAGACAGCAATGAGGTTAGTGACCAGTGTGGTATGTGCAAACTGTCATAAAGGGCAGTCAAAGTAAGTAGACAATCTAAAACAATATAAAAGACAATGATGATAATAAATAATAGTTATACTTAACTGTGTATTTTAGTTGGATCCATGGCTCCAAGAATCATCGAAACTGTAAACAATTAAATTTAGAAAACTGAAAGTCAAGTCTTTGCTTTGCTGCTTACAGGAATATTGTACGAGGAACGAGCATTTTGAATATAAATGGAAATTTTAAAAAAAAGCGTTTGAAAGAAACCTAACTGGATTTGCTTTTTAACTACTTAATATCAATTCCTGTTTTTTACTTCAGTATTTTGTTTTCCTCAGAGGGACATTGTGTCTTCCTCATTTGGGGATTTTATTTTGGCAAATCATACAGGAAACAGTATTTCTGCTTCCGCTAGCTTGACGTCTCTGACTTGCTTGTGGTTCATGTTTTGTTAGCTAATCTAGCTAGCAGATGTCGACTGGTCGAACTTATATTCAGATGAATTTATGTGGTAAGGCTTTTCTTTTTATTCATGCGGAATTTACTGCTGACTACATGCAGCAAGTTGAAGCTAAAACGAATCGTGAAGCTCATAAGTTTCAGTGCATTCATGATGAATTAACTGCAGTTAGCTTAGCCAGCTAGCTTAGCAACGGTTGCTAACTGGAGAGGCCAGCTGGAGCCGCTTTGACATTCATCTTTTATCCTCTTTCATAACACGCTGACTGCTAGAAACGTGTTGATTTGACTTGTACATGATGTTCATACACAACTACATGTGATACGGTGATATTAGTGTTCTCTCTTGTAGGTTTAGATGTCGTTATGTTAGTTAGCTTAACGTCTGCGTCTCAGGCTCAGTGCTGCTATACTGGGCCGACTATCATGACAACCAGGCTGCTGCCCACAGGTTATTATGGTGGAAGATCTGTACACTGTAACGTTGTTTGACATTAATGAGAATAATAGAGCAGTTTAGGGGTCTCAACCACCTCACAGTCCTGTTTTGTAATCTTTTGACATGTCTGCTGTTATAAGTCTAGCATCACCGGTTCACAGTGATGTCACTAACGTTACTGTGATAACGTCATCTATTTACTTGATGGTGTATTTAGAAAAGGAAAGAATACAAGATTCAAGATTAAACAGTTTTATTTGCCATTTGCACTTAAGTACATTGTAATTCTGAGCAGTTTACACCGAGTCAGCTTTAAAGGTCCCATATTATGCTCATTTTCAGGTTCATATTTGTATTTTGTGTCTCTACTAGAACATATTTACATACTGTAATGTTCAAAAAACCCTTTGTTTTCCTCGTACTGTCTCCCTGAATATACCTGTATTTACCCTCTGTCTGAAACGCTCCGTTTTAGCGCATTTTGACAGAATTGCAACAGAATTGCCAAGGAATTGAGTTGCTAGACAACAGCTTGGGTCCATGTGTACTTCCTGTCAGCTGATGACATTCACATGCACTGCAACCAGGAAATAAACTGGGACACATTAAAACTGTGTCAAGGGTCTAAATATTGTATATTCGTGACATCACGAATGGGCAGAAATCCTGATAGCTTGTTTCAAATGTAGAGTTTCTGAATACAGGCTTTGTGTATTTCCCTGTTGATTGAGTATTAAGTAGCACATTCAACTCAACACAATAAATAAATAAATTATAAATATAAATATATATATATATAAATAAATAAATAATTATACAGTATATATATATAAATATAAATATACAGTGTATATATATATATATATATATATATAAATATAAATATACAGTATATATATGCTCCATGACCATGTTAAAATAACTTGTAGCTCTCATAAAAAATATTTAAAAAAATAAATAATTAATATATTTCAGACAATTACACAGTGGAAGGCAGCATGTTGCACAGCATTACAGTCCATTCAGTTCAGGTGTCAATAATGGTATGGAGGTGAGGTGTGGGGTATTTGTGTCCCTCTCTAATGTCCTTTGCCACCAGTCTTATTGTAGATGGGAAGAAGCTGTTGTGAAAGCTGCTCTGTGGTGCCTCAGGTTGTGTCCTGATTCCCTCCACCTGAACAGAGAGTGAGCTGGGTGGTGTTATATATATGGTGTAATACAGGTGTTTTGTTTGACCTGGAGCTTGCAGTGTACAACGTGTACCTGACAACTACCTATTTATCCAGCATCTGATCTACTGTATAAGGCAGTTTATCCACTTTATCCACTTTACTCTGTCATCTCTGTCGTTTGCTTGACTGTGCCACTGGTGTTTCTATGGGGATGAATAGGTGATCTGTGTCTCTCTCTCTCTCTCATGTGCAATTTCAGCATAAAACGGTTCAAACGCCACTCCTATAGCAAGAGGGGAGGATGGCGCATCAACATACCCCACCTCCGCTGTCCCAGAGGACAGAGTACCTGGAAGCTGATAATGACTCCGACAGGGACTCTGGTGTTGGGGAGGATGCAGGGGAGGATGCTGACAGTTGCCATGGAGACACGGTAACAGAAGAGGAGATAGTCAACAAGCAAGATGGCACAGAAGAAAACAGCGGGGAGGGCGAAGATTTCACAGTTTTTGTTGCCTTTCAAGGGAATATGGAGGATGAGGACTTCAATCAAAAACTTGATTCAGTCCTCAGTGGGATACCAAACATGCTTGATATGGGTTAGTTTAATGTTGTTTTAATCTTATTTATGTTGGAAAAAAACAGCACATTAACATTAACTGTTTCTATAAACAAATGGGAGCTGTCCATTACTGATGGCTACTGTACAGCTTAGGGATGCACCGATTCGACTTTTTCAGTCCCGATACCAAGTATCGATCACGATACCAGTGTTTAATTAATAAGCTGTGTGCCTCACTGCGTGGAAGAATGACCCCAGTCAGGTCCTTCTTTTATGCATAAGGAAACATCAGCATCTAACTTTGTAAAACAAAATGTAACAAATAAATACATAGATAGTTTCATTGAATTGTTATTTATTATTAAAATAATAAATCATACACCAGCAACTTGGTAAAAAAAAAACTTAGAAATTAACAGGAATTCCAATTGTACTGTAAACCTTTTTAATGCAGCAACAAATTGGTCATAACTTAAAATTTAGATTCCAGTATATAATCTATATAAATATAGAACTGAAACTAATAAATCGGCCCCATTGTCACCGATATCCGATCCAGCTATTTGAGTCAGTATTGGCCTGATATGCGATCCGGTATCGGTGTATCCCTAGTACAGCTTCGTCTGTATGTTAAAAGACTTCAGTTCTCTCTGCCAAGTTGATTACAGTGATCAAAACAACATTACATCTTGGACGTAATTAGGCTTTTTGACACTGATCAATGAAAGATGACATTGTAATGTCAAAGTGTGAATATTTAGGCATGTGATAGATAATAGGGTGAATACTTCTATTGGTTTGGTGTTTCATATTTGTACCTAATTCAGATAAATTCAGAGATTTGTTTTCACTTTCACATTGAAGCTCTTTGTTTCTTTATTGTAAAACAAGTCCAAGAGGGTGCACACAAGCATTGCAAAACATACATTTGAAACATGCCCCGATTTCTGAGTATTATTGTCCATCCTTTCCTTGTCCTTCTCTTTTTCCATCTTGTATACACTGTAATTGCAACTTGTGTCCATTCATTGTCCCTCTTTTAGGCTCTGAGAGGCTACAGCCACAGCATGTGGAGCCGTGGAACAGTGTGCGCGTTACCTTCAACATTCCTCGGGATGCTGCTGAGCGACTCCGACTGTTGGCCCAGAACAACCAGCAGCAGCTCAGAGACCTGGGGATTCTCTCTGTGCAGATAGAAGGTAACAGTACGGCGTTCAAACTCCATGTCACTCCACAACATGATGAAAGAGGCGAAGATGTTTTTTTTCCCATCTGTGGCAAAATAACATTAAAGCATACAAGCTAGACCCTAGTAAATGTTAGTGATACATGTTCCCTCTATTGTTGTTCAGGGGAAGGGGCCATCAATGTGGCCGTGGGACCAAATAGAGGACAAGAAGTCCGGGTGAATGGACCAATTGGAGCACCTGGGCAGATGAGAATGGATGTTGGCTTTCCAGGTCAGCCTGGTCCAGGTATTAGTTTACTGAATTGATTACACATGGTCTCTATATACCAACTACACTGAAACTGTACTTGCATATTGGATAGTAGTTCTTTTAGTGGTATGAGTAATTGTTTTGGATATTGGTACAGTAGGTAATATGTAAACATTCTTATATTTCTAACACACATGAATCCATAAAGACATGAAATAAAAAGCTGTAAAAACTAGTTGAATGTATGGTTAGTTGTTTGTGTATCATAGCCATTCATTAGTTAGTGATTATTAATATTTTATTTTCTTATTCACTGTTTTCTCACTTGATAAAAGTTTATTTGCCTGTTTCCACAAAATTATTTATTATGTACCTATTTCCATAAGGAGGGGTAAGGATGGCTAATCCAGCGATGGTTCCCCCTGGGCCTGTTATGGCAGGTCAGGCTATGGTACCAGGCAGCAGTGGACAGATGCATCCTCGTGTTCAGAGACCACCTTCACAGACAGGTTCAGGTCTTTATTTCTTGTACGTCAAATGATAAATGTTGTCATTTTGAATATCTTATGGCTTGGACAGTGCAATAATAGAAAAACTGCATCCTCTTCTTTCACAGATGTCATGGATCCAATGATGCCTGGTATGCCCGTTCAGCAGCAACATCAACTTCAGCACCAACAGGCAGGTCCCCATGTCTCAGGCCCAATGCCTCCTCAGGCTGCCCATCACATGCAGGCTCTGCAGGGTGGGAGACCGCTCAATCCTGCTGCACTGCAGCAGCTACAACAGCAACATCACCAACAGCAACAGGCCCAGCAGCAAGCTCAGCTCTCCCAGCTTGGACCTAGACCTCCATTCAACCCATCTGGCCAAATGGCTGTGCCTCCTGGCTGGAACCAGCTGCCCTCTGGGGTCCTCCAGCCACCAGCCGCCCAAGGAGGCCCTGCCTGGAGAAAGCCCCCACCCCAAGTCCAAATGGTTCAACGTCCACCCTCTCTTGCTACAGTTCAGACTCCCAGCCACCCTCCGCCCCCTTACCCATTTGGCAGCCAGCAGGCTGGGCAGGTATTCAATGCCATGGGACAGGGACAATTACAGCAACAACAGCAGACAGGAGTGGGTCAGTTTGCCGCCCCCCAGCCTAAAGGCCCACAGGCTGGCCCTGGTGGTGTCGCAGGACCGCCCAGGCCCCCTCCACCCCTTCCACCAACTTCTGGACCGCAGGGCAACCTCACTGCCAAGTCCCCTGGTTCCTCCTCTTCTCCTTTTCAGCAGGGTTCACCAGGGACTCCTCCCATGATGGCTCAGAGACCTACAACTCCACAGGGTTTCCCCCAGGGCGTTGGATCACCAGGAAGAGCAGCCCTCGGCCAACAGGGTAACATGCAACAAGGATTCATGGGAATGCCCCAGCATGGACAGCCTGGGGCCCAAGTTCACCCAGGTGGGTTAACGTTGGTAATCGTTTCTTGGTAAACTGAAATACACATAAAAATTAAATTTTGCCCCTTGTATATGCCCCAGTATGTTATGTTAAAGATGTCTACAATAACAAAATCAATGAATACTGATTACAGGCATGCCGAAGCGTCCCATGGGCTTTCCAAACCCAAACTTTGCCCAAGGTCAGGTGAGTGTCAGCGCTCCAGGAACCCCTGGTGGAGGAGCCAATCAGCAGCTACAGAGCAGCCAAGCGATGACTCACACAGGTAAAAAAAATTTGCTGTTTACGCAATCACAAACATTTTTGGCAAAGATCCCCGTTACATGTGATAAATACATCTACTGAAGCAAAATATTTTACATTTGAAAAATGTACTTTTTTGTCATATCGGATATGCTTTTTGACTGATGCAAACAACTGTTGGAAAAACAATGACATGACTACTGAATAATATACACTACTGCATCTCCTATATGAGGTTAACTACTACAAAACTAGTCAAGGTTTTTCTCACAGAAAACAGATACAGCAATTATAGAGCTATGCTTAAAATTAATGTATAAGTTTATTATGATATAGTAATGACAAAATGAATAGTTGTACCTGAATTTTGAGATCAGCAAATATTAATTGTTATCAACAGTACAGAAGATTGTTGACACTGTAGCTAGTGGACTAAAGTAATGGACTGTTATGGGTTGTCTGTTGTTACCAGCCATAAACATACCAACATCAGGGACCTATATCACAGTTTAGTCTAGGATTGTTTAGATTACTAATGCTTTCAGTTTATTACAGACTTGTTGATATTTATTATTACATGAAACATAACATTAGTGTACTCAGAAGAATTGGTGCTAATGGTACATTTTGTTGCTGCTTCAGTGAAATTTAAAGAAAACATTGCACTGGGTCATTAGCATTATCACTTTAAAACAATATATAATAATATGTTGACACTCATCAAGTCCCAGCAAAGCAGTCTGTTCACACTTCGCATTTAGACTTGATGAACTGCTTTGGCGTGACAACAACCTCATTTGACCTGCCATGGTCCAGCATGCAGTTAGCAGAGGGGATAATAGCTTATTACCTGTTGTGAAACCCATTGAAGTGTTGTTGTTTTTTTCCCTTTCCGTTTTACATCAGGAGGTCCACCGTCAGCCTCCACACCAAACTCGATGTCGGGTCCACCCCATGCCCAGCCCAATGTTATGGGTGTACAAAGTAGCATGGCAGGTCTGCCCCCTGGTACAACCGCTGGGCCTAGTATGGGCCAGCAACAGCCTGGCCTCCAGACCCAGATGATGGGCCTCCAGCATCAGGCCCAGCCCGTGTCTTCCTCCCCCAGTCAGAAGGTTCAAGGCCAGGGTGGAGGTCAGACTGTCCTCTCAAGGCCCCTCAGTCAAGGGCAGAGAGGAGGGATGACCCCACCCAAGCAAATGATGCCTCAACAAGGCCAGGGGGTGATGCATGGGCAGGGTCAGATGGTTGGAGGCCAAGGGCACCAGGCCATGCTCCTACAGCAGCAGCAACAACAGCAACAGCAACAAAACTCCATGATGGAACAAATGGTCGCCAACCAGATGCAAGGCAACAAGCAGGCATTTGGAGGCAAGATTCCAGCTGGGGTCATGCCCGGCCAGATGATGCGTGGCCCTGCTCCAAACGTTCCAGGAAACATGGCTCAGTTCCAGGGCCAGGTTGGCCCGCAGCAGATGACTCCACAACAGCAGCAGCAAATTGCTCAACTCCAACAACAGCAATTACAACAGCAGCAACAGCACCAGTTGCAGCAGCAACAGCTACAGCAGCAACAACAGCAGCAGCAACAGCAACAACAACAACAACACCAGCAGATGAACCAGCAACAGCCCCAGCAGGTTCCTATTGCTGGCAACCCTAATCAAGCTATGGGCATGCATGGGCAACAGATGAGGCTCCCTGCTGGTCATCCTCTTATCCAACAACAGTTGCAACAGCAGCAGTTACAGCAGCAGAAACAACAGCAACAGGCTATGTTGCAACAGCAGCAGCAGCAGCAGCAACAACAACAGGCAGCTCAACAACACCCACATACTTTGGGAGATCCCAATAGTGGGACAGGGGACTTGGGGGTTCAACAGATGGTCCCTGATATGCAGGCACAGCAGCAGCAAGGCATGATGGGGGGCCCTCAACACATGCAGATGGGAAATGGCCACTTTGCAGGTCACGGCATGAACTTTAACCCACAGTTCCAAGGTCAGATGCCAATGGGGGGACCCTGTGTACAGGCAGGAGGCTTTCCCGTCAGCAAGGATGTTACTCTGACTAGCCCACTGCTCGTCAACCTGCTGCAGAGTGATATCTCAGCCAGCCAGTTTGGGCCAGGAGGAAAACAGGGAGCAGGGGGGGCCAATCAGGCCAAACCCAAAAAGAAGAAACCAGCACGAAAGAAGAAGCCCAAAGAGGGAGAGGGACAACAGCAAGTAGAGGGACTTGGGTAATAATTTGTATTTCTTACAGGTTTGTTTTTGCCATGGCAGACAGTTGAAGAAGTAAGTTATATCATTGTTGCATTAATTCATTGATTCAGCTTCATTTATTTATCTTCTTAGTGGTCTTGATGTGGCTGCTGGCATGGAGGATTCAGAACTTCCCAATCTGGGTGGTGAACAGAGTTTGGGTTTAGACAACCCTGGCCAGAAACTCCCTGATTTTCCGAACAGGCCTTCAGGTAAATGGCGCGGAATTAATCCAATTTGGCCATTATTTCCTATCTGCATTCAGTTGTTGATTCTGTAGTTGTAGCAACTTTACTGTATGCTTTACTGTTCAAAATGTGTACTTGTGTCTGATTTGTATATGTATGCCTCTCTACACTTTACCTAGGCTTTCCTGGCCAACCTGGAGACCAGAGAGTGTTGCAGCAGGTACCCATGCAGTTTATGCAGCAACAGCAGCAGCAACAGCAACAACAACAGCAGCAGCAACAACAACAACAACAACAACAACAGCAACAACAACAGCAGCAGCAGCAGCAGCAACAACAACAAATGCAGCACATGCAACAGCAACAGATACAACAACAACAACAACAACAAATGCAGCAGCAGCAACAAATACAACAACAAATGCAACAGCAGCAGCAAATACAACAACAACAACAATTACAACAACAACAGCAGATGCAGCAACAGCAGCAGATGCAACAGATGCAGATGCAGGGTCTCCAGAATGCTCAAGGGCAGCAGGGGATGACGGGGCCGCAGACTTCGGGTCAAGGCCAGCCCCAGATGCACCCGCATCAGCTGCAGCAGCAGCAACAGCAGCAGCAGCAGCAGCAACAGCAGCAGCAGCAGACTCAACAGCCACACCTGCAACAGCAGGTATTATTATTATTATCATGTACCTTAATGACAGTGTTTGGTATCAAGACAATGGTTAACGGTTTATCTATTCATAACTAAGGTGCTAAATTCGAAATTCAGACCATATTTATGATTTAAGGATTGCCTCCGCACGGCTTTCAAAATGACGACGGCTAGCTACGGTGCTAACAGCACAAACAATGGCAACAGTGCTGACAGAGCTAACATTGTTTTCTGTTTTTTAGATTATTTTTGGGGGGGGGTTTCAATGCCTTTATTGAGAGTGAGATAGTAATGACAAGGGGAGAGAGAGAGAGAGGTGTTGACATGCAGCAAATGGCTGCAGGGGTCGGATTCCCTGGGCCGCTGCAGTAAGGGCTCAGCCTTGGTACATGGGACTCCTGCTCTACCAGTTGAGCTATAGTGGCGCCCAGAGCTACCACTGTTATCCTGGTAGGGGAACCGAAGTATGGGCCTTAAACTTCAGCAACGAAGCCATGGGTTGGGATGGTGTTATCAGCGGTAACCGCCATATGAGTCCAGTGCAGAGTTGCGGCGATTAGCTAGCCAGTGGGGCACACACGGGATTTACATTTACTAGCACGCACGTAAGGCCGGATCGGCTATGTAAACAAAGCACAGAGAAGCTCTAATTACAACACACACATGGGGAGAGTGACTTTATTCTCTGCTCAGGACGCCACACTATATCTTGACATAGCAAATAGTTGTTTGCTGCTTTATTAATGCTCTGAATTCACCCCATTTTTCATTTTAGCAACAACAGCAGATGATGATGATGCTGAAGATGCAGCAAGAACAGGCAAAGAATCGCATGTCCATCCCTCCAGGAGGGCAGCTCCCTCCTAGGGGCATGGGCAATCCACCTGAGGTGCAGAGGCTTCCCGTCTCGCAGCAAGGCAACATGCCTGTCATGATCAGCCTTCCAGGACATGTAGGGGTACCGCCGTCACCTGACAAACCCAGAGGGATGCCCCTGATGGTGAACCCACAGGTGAGGGCCATGGGCTGCAGTATATGTATAAACAATATTGACATTCACGTCCCAGAAGTTGAATTTTACTTATGAGTGATATTTATTTTCTTGGAAGTAAAGTGTACACTTTTGTATTTGTTCTCCTTTTTAGCTTGCAGGCGCTGCTCGAAGAATGTCCCATCCTGATGCAGGGCAGGGTCCTCAAGGCACTGGCTCTGAAGAGGCCATTGCAGGGGCCCACCCGAAGCAGCCTGGTGGTCCAGAAGTTGGGGTGCATCCTGGAAATGGAACCCAGCAGATGATGGCCAATCAGGGCTCCAACACTCACATGATGAAGCAAGGCCCTGGTCCACCACCAATGCCCCAGCACACTGGAGCCAGTCCCCAGCAACAGTTACCCAGTCAGCCTCAGCAAGGAGGCCCCATGCCTGGCCTTCATTTCCCCAATGTCCCCACAACCTCACAGAGCTCCAGGCCCAAAACCCCCAACAGAGCCAGCCCCAGGCCGTATCACCATCCCCTCACCCCAACTAATCGTCCACCCAGTACCGAGCCCTCCGAAATCAACCTTTCACCTGAGAGGCTAAACGCCTCTATTGCAGGGCTGTTTCCTCCCAAAATCAACATTCCTCTGCCTCCCAGGCAGCCTAATCTAAACAGGGGATTTGATCAGCAAGGTCTTAACCCAACAACTCTGAAAGCCATTGGGCAGGCCCCTCCTAGCTTAACTTTACCAGGCAACAACAACAATGGCAGTGTGGGTGGAAATAACACTAATAGTCAACAGCCATTCTCAACTGGCACTGGTTTAGGAGGTGCAGGCGCTAAACAGGACAAGCAGCCTGGAGGGCAGGCTAAGAGGGCAAGTCCTAGCAATAGTCGGAGGTCAAGTCCAGCCTCCAGCCGTAAGTCAGCCACCCCAAGTCCAGGGAGACAAAAGGGGGCAAAAATGGCCATCACCTGCCCTCCCCCCCAGCAGCAGTTGGTCAACCCTCAGGGGCAAACCATGATGCTAAGCCCTACCTCAGTACCCCCGAGTCCAGTATCTATGGCTTCACAAGTGAGTGGGGTCATGGAGGCACGGCAGACTCAAAGCCCCTTCCCCGGGATGCAAGGTAACCCTGCAGAGGGAGTCAGGGAAAGTCAGGGAATGATGGCAGCGGAGCAGCGACAGATGCTTCAACCCCAGCCACAGCCTTTGAGGGAGTTATCAGCTCCCAGAATGGCAAGTCCTCGTTTCCCCGTGCCTCAGCAGCCTAAACCTGACGTAGAACTGCAGGCTGGCACAGTTGATAGGCACCCAGCGCACACAGCACCTATGCAGGACTCCGAGGTCTCACCTACTCTCAGGGCAGCTCCAACCTCCCTCAACCAGTTACTGGATAACTCGGGTATCCCAAACATGTCTCTTCGGCCCATACAGAGTAATACTGTTAGGGATGTTATAGGAAAGGACAGCCCCAAGTCTGCTTTGGATCCAGAGAGACCACTCCACAGTAATTCCCAGAGTACAGATATGTCAGCTGCTGTCACTACTACTGCCACTATACATGTATCAGAAGCTAAACCCAAACCTGCTGTCCCAATCCCTACCAGCAGTCCTAATTTGCATCCTGCTTCAATTGCCAGCTTGCACCCTAGCACTAACATGACCTCTACTACTACCCCCAGCCTTAGCCAAAACCCCATCTCCAGTCTTGGTGTCAATCCCAGTCCAAACGTAAACCCAACACCTACCATCTGCCCCACCCTCAGTACTAACACTAATGCCACCACGAGTGTAAGCCCCAACCCAGTCACTTCCGGTCACAGCAGTCCTGCCTTGACTGTTAGTACCAGTTCTAACTCTGCTGTAAACCCAGTCAGTTCAGCTCTAAAACCAAGCCCTGGTCCTAAACCTGTGACAAGTGTTCACTCAGTCATACAGATCCCTGCCTCTTCTAGCACAATTTCCCCCAACCAGATTACTGTGTTTGTCACCTCTAACCCCATCACCTCTGCCCCCACTCCCCAAGCACCCACACCTATGGTTTCTACCATGGTGGCTGTCCCTAACAAGAACATTAGACCTCAGGACATCCGGCAGCAGGCCCCTGTCCCCCGACCTCCTCAGTTTATCACCACCACCCCTGTATTTATCAACCCAATTTTCCAGGTCCCAGGTGCATCTGTGACTCCCAATACCACAATGGTATCACAGTCAGTCACCATGATGGGGCCTATCCAAGTGTCCACTACAAACATCCAACTTTCCCCTGCCCCAAGCGTCACCCAGTCCTCAGGAGCTAACGTGACCAGCACTCAGCCTACCAGAAGTGCTGTTGGACAGGTCCAGATTGCCACTAGTGTGTCCTCATCAGTCCCAGTTGGTACTCCCCTCGCTCCTCAGCAAATTAACCCAGGGGCTCCCAAAACAGAGGGTGAGGCAGGTTCTGCTCAGAAACCTAGTCCCCCAGTCCAGCAGCCATCTCCCCATCCAAGCCCTTCAGCATCCTCTCCCTTTCAGCCACCCCTGGCGTCTCCTCCTCTCTGCTCTAGTCCCGGGGCTGCTAACACCATCCGAAAGAGCCCCATGTCACCATCCCCCACTGCCCAGGTGAAAAGTAAACCTGCACAGGTTGCTGCAGCTGTTTCCGGTACAGCTGACTCCCAGCAGAGTCCTGTAGAAAGGCCTGCGCAGGGGCCCACCGGGGCTGTGCCACCACAGGTCTTTCATCCTCCTGCTAGTCCTGCCATTCAGATTGAAGCAGTAGCTCCCCTTACTACTACTGCTGCTGCTCCAAACAACATTACTCCACCTGCTGTCTCCTCTCCAGTCCCAGTTCCTGGCCAAGTGGCTGTTCCTGCTCAGATTATTACCCAGGCTCCATCGCCTGCACCAGCTTCAGTCTCAAGCCAGGCCCAGGCTGTAACTTCTCAAGCTCCTGCAGTCACTGTAGTCGGTGCTACCACAGGTGTCTCTTCTGGTACCTTGCTCTCTACAGCTGCTCCCACACAAAGTCCTATACCGTCCATTATTCCAATTGTTGCTGGATCTGGACCTGCTCCGGAGGTTGCCCCCACCACATCCTCTCCAGTTGCTAACCCCAGCGGAGTTCCACCAGCTCAGCCTGACCCCCCAGCTATGGAGCCCCCCGTGCCGCCAGCTGTTGCATCTGCTGAAACCACTCAGACCACCCCAGGTAAACGCATAACTATCAAGTAAACAGGATAATGACCACATTCTGGCCACGATCCCTGGTCAGGTCAAACAAGTGTCATGTAACCTTAAGTATTAAGTTTTCCTCGGTTTGTACATTTACAAAGAATATTTGGTATTTCTTTGTTTTCTTGTTTAGAAAGGAAAATGGTAGCGTTATGCAAAACCAGTGCTATGGCTGCATTCACATTAAATCAGGCAGTGTGGCGAAAACAAAAGTTTTTCCATTCATTTTGAATGGGGCTAGTGCGTTTGGGTTGCGGCGGCTGCAGGGGGTGCCGAAGAAAAAGGAGAAAAATAATCAAATTTTGGAGAAACGCAACCCAACGTCATGCTGCGATGGCCAAACACGTAACAGGCGATCCAGAGCTGTACAACCCAGCCATAAGGGAACAAAATACATTTATCGTTGCAGTTAATAGGCCAAAAGTGACTCGCCTGGAGCTCTGCACAACCCTGCAGAGTATCGTCGCAACGCCCGATCTCGTGTGAATGCAGCCTAACTAGTGGCGATAGCGGAGGAGAGAGACTTGCACAACACCATATACATTTACATAGCCGCTCTATATGTGGTTTTAGTTGGTCAATCAGTGATACGTATTCCTAATAATTTGTTGTATATATTCAAATGTGTCAGTTTAACTATTTAATCTTTTTTTCCCAGTACCTATTCAACATGTTCCACAGTCCCAGGAACCTGTTGCCAGTGAGAAGACAGGTAAATGTGATCATCTTTGTTTTAAGGACTTGTATTTTAAAGAGAAAATAACAATTCCATACTATATCATATGAGCCACTTGGGACTAGGTAGCACAGAGTTAACTTTTGTTTTTTTTATCCTGTTCAGGTGAAGATGTCTCGACAGGTTCTGAGCAGGGGTGAGACTCATAACATTTGCATTCTTTCAATTGCTGTGTTGTTGATGAGCTGTGTAATGCTTCATGTGCTGGGGGTCTATTAAGGTGTCGCTTACTATTGATCTCTGAAAAGTTGGCCTAGTCTTAAGACCTGCGCTCTTGAAGGAGAAATGCTTAGACATTTCTAACTCTACTGAAACTCAGGGAGTTCATTTGGTTGTCCAAGGAGGTACATGGCGAAAACAATGAGCCACGTGGCCTCAGCACTTGGTATGTATGATTGGCATGCAACAATATAAATATATGCATGTCAGAAGTTCAAGCAAAGAACCGCCTGTCACAAAGCAAATTGCACCACTCCGCTGCTTTATAGCCACATCTCTTTTCCTGGGGTTTGTCATAATATGGTGGGGGAAGTGAAGCCATGTTTGTTCAGCACAGTTCATAGTTTACCGCTGTTTTTCCACTTCTATCACAGATGGGCAAAGAAAAGAAAGACGCCCATCAACTTAGTCCCAAGGTATGTATTTAAACATGTTTGCGCTGCAAAGACACAAGCAGTGATCGTGTCGACGTAGTGGATGCTGTCGGGATGAAGATGGACAGCATCTGTGGTAGACGAGGAAAAACAGCAGAGTCCTGAGTGGTATTATATCTTTCTCTGAGTAGAGCAGAGTTAACACACACCCTTGCACCCTTTTAGTAACACCCTTGCGTTGTCCTTCCTTCTTTGTCGTTGTTTTTCTATCTGGTCCTCCCAGGGCTGCTGTGGAGAAGCCCAAGGGACCGAGCAGACGCAGCTCCCGGGCAGAGAAGGAGGTGGAGGAGGAGCCAGTAGCAGACAGCGGCATTAGGAAGAGATCAGCTAGGCCTGGAACCAGTGCTGCTGTAAAAGGTAAACACACAAGTAGCTTTAAAAGACAGAATATCTGTCACTATGGCTAAGCAAGCGGTTCTCAAAGTTTTAGGAGCCAAGGATGCCTTATAGGGGAGAAAATATTCCAAGGACCCCTATTAATCGTACAATGATTAAGCATATACTTACTAGGGATGTCACGGTACCAGAAATCTAGTAGTGGATACCAATATCAGTGAATTTACACGATTCTCGATACCGCATACTGGTTTTTGCGAATCTATTATTACTCCTTGTAAATCCGCCTCGAACGCAAAATACTTCTATACCCGACTCTTGCTATTTGTTTTCTCAACGAGTTGAGACGGAGGTAGTGCTGCAGCAGCTGCCATCTTTTACGTCTCATGTTGTTGTTTTTTTCCCGTGCTGTTACAGCGTTCTTCTTCTTCCTACATTTCACGGCAGATGAGAACACTTGTAAGCGTATACTGCCCCCAATTAGATCTGGAAGAATCACATCTCCGGTACTTCTGCTCCGGTACCAAATGACCATTACAGGCATCGTTCGTTACCTTTGGTACCACAGAAAACGAGCACCGTCACATTTTTTTAATTTTGGTACCGAAGTATCGGTTCTCGTGACATCCCTAATACTTACTACCACTCTTAGATGCCATTGGAACTATTTATATTCTAAAACTTTTCAACCTAAATACTTCAGGCCTATTTCATAGTGATAAAAGGAAACGCATTTCAATTTGAAATTTGCGATGTTATTGAATGTTGATACCACTTATATACAGTACATTTTTAAATAGAAGGTGATTTTTATTCAAATTTCATTAGGACTCAACTTGATATCATGTATAGCATACATTTAAAAAAAATGTATCTGAAAAGCTTTAATAAAATGAACAGTATAGGAAGACTGGCATATTCCTAATAAATCCAGATCTTTAAACTTACCTTCTAAAGCTCACTTTCAGTAAGTGCTTCAACTTCAAAATAATGAACGTATTGCTGTGTGTCACAATCCAACCAGTTTCTATTTTCCCAAAGCTAACATGAGTGGGAGTATATGGACACATTATGCTTGTTTTATCGGTGCAAATGGCAGTCTCATCTTTTCCCTAACACTCTTGTATTCTCTCTCTTCAACAGAAACTGGAGCGAGCCCCACCCAGGCCAAACGAAGGAAGTCTAAATAGGCACAACGGCAGTTGTGGCAACCTGTGAACTGTACTGTAAAGATGTTTTTCTTTCCCCGCTGTGAATCAGTCGATATTGGTTTCTCTGTCCCAGATCATGAATTTTCAATGGAGGAAAAGAAGAAACCATGTACAGATTGTTTTAAAAAGAATTATGCTATTGTTTTGTCCATGCTATATTATGTGAGATTGTAGTTAGAATGTGTGCAATACAGTATGTGTTTGTGTGAATGTGCTTTTTATATTAAATGCTGGATTAATCATGTTGAAGACTGATGATGGAGCTTGTCATGATTGTATAACTATGTTGTAAAACTGAATTAAATTTTCTACTGCTTTTTTGTTCTGTGAAACGTGTGTAAAAGGATTAATTTGTTGTCCTACGGGTTGCTGACTGATCATTTTAAGGTCAGTCTCAGCGCGCTCATTTCCTACCAGAACTGCATTAAAGTACTGTATTATTGATGAGCACTACTAGTAGGAGGCGGAGTGGAAGATGTAAACAAGTGTAGAATAGTTAAAGCCCTAACAGAACATGATGCTCTAGGACAGGGGTCTGCAACCTGCGGCTCCGGAGCCATATGTGGCTCTTTAGCTCCTCTCCAGTGGCTCCGTGTGGATTTTTTTTTTTAAATTAGTGGAAATGTATAACTGTTTTTTGTTTACATTTTCATTTTTATTTATCATTGTTGTAGGTCTATGGTACGACAGAGTATTAGGGCCACATTCGAGAATAAAGTCATAATATTACGAGAATAAAGTCATAGGTTTACGACAAAAAAAGTCGTATTATGAGAATAAAGTTATTAGTTTACAAGAAAAAAGTTGTATTATGAGAATAAAGTCATAATATTATAAAGTAATAATTTTACGTGTTATTTTGTTTTTTCTCCCTAAAGTTATAACTTTATTCTCGTAATATTACGACTTTTCTCGTAAAGTTATGAATTTATTCTCGCAATATTACAACTTTTTTTTGTAATATTATAACTTTATTCTCAAATGTGGCCCTAATACTCCATCGTACCATAGACCTACAACAATGATAAAATGAATGAAAAATGAAAATTTAAACAAAAAACAGTTATTCATTTCCACTAATTTTTTAATTACAGCCACATATGGCTCCGGAGCCGCAGGTTGCAGACCCCAGAACTTTTTTTATTGTAATATTATGACTTTATTCTCGTAATATTATGACTTCATTCTCAAAATCTCAGATGTTTTTTCCTCTCATTGTGGCCCCTAATACTCCATAGTACATTTGCTCTTTGGCCCTCGCTGCATTAGACTTATATACTATATAATTAGACTATAAACTGTGTTACCTTCATCACAATGATCAATGTTTTTTTATTTTTTTTTGCCCAAAATGGCTCTTTTGATAGTAAAGGATGCTGACCTCTGCTCCCCTTCTCTAGGACATTGTATCAATCTAATAAAAAAATGATAATGCCTGAAAGGATGAGGATGGTTTTGACATTGTGATGCTGCTGGTTCAGGTGGGACCACACAGAGTATTTTTCTCAGGTCTGTTTTGCGCATGCGCAGTGCGGGTGAACGCTGGGACTCCATTCCAGTCTGTCAGTGAGGGTTCCCTGTTAGCAGCTCATCCTCTGAACAGCTGTGTGTCTCTACTGAGATAAAACTTCACCTGCTTTAACAAAACACAAACAACCTGAAACCATGAGCGGAGACCACGGACACGGAGACTCTCAGGTAACTCCCATAAATAAATTCATTATTTTATTATAGGGCTATTTGTGTTAATTCCTTAGTAATAACTGAAACGTCATGATGTGAAATAACTAAATAAACTAAATAAATAATCATTTTTTAGTGAACACTTTTTGACATTTTATGTGGAGTGTTTTATTGCATCAAAAATACATGTATTAATATGTCTTGTATAACTTGAATAACCTGAGCTACCGGCGTTTTCAAAATCCAAATATTAAAATCATCTTTTTCCACAATTTCCAGGTGAATTGTGGATCTAAAGGAAGCGGTAGGTCCTCTGATGAGGTTTTTTTTTATTCATACTGTCTCTTATTAGCCAGTCTGAATCGTGATGTGTCTGTCTACACTGATAGTTTTTTTAAAAGGACCAGAAATGGCGTCCCAGAGACTAAGTCCCTTCTCCTCCTCTCTCTTGCGGCTATTGTTCAAAAAGAGGGTCTCAAATGCACACTTGCGAGTCTCTGTTTATTAATCTGCTTTGGTATTCAGAAAGGGCCTGGCTTCGTGTTCATTTTGCATGCTTTAGATTGATAATATGTGCGTGCAATCATAATGAATTTTGGAGCCGAAAGTGGCAGAATTGGGGCTGAGGACTTAGTCTCTGCGCCATTTTCTTTTTTCTGTGTATGGAGCAGCCAGCCAGCCGATCATACAGACAAACTGTCTGCCGTGATATGGAGGCTGAGAGCTGGGAGGCTTATCTGAACCTCTCCCTGCCTCCTATCTCTCCACCAGCTGTCTCCATCTCTCTGCTATATAGACACACATTCATCTGCACTGACAGCATGTTAATGCACACACATGAGTCTATACCTCTCTAAGCATCAAACCTTCATTCTGAGCTCTATTCCATGCAAAACTCTAGTTTTCATCTCTTAAACTGGCTTAATGTGTCTTTCTCTCCCAAAACCTCTCAGAAAAATTTCATGAAAAAAAATCATTGTATAATATGTCCAATAATTTTATGGAAAAAATTCAGAGTTTAGCATGTTGAAAAGTTTCATGAAAAAAAGTCATAGTATAGTATTTTGAATTTTCTTGGAAAAAAAAGGCATACTATATTGTATGTGGAAATATTTCATGGGAAAAGTTCATTGTATAATATGTCGAAAAATGTCTTGAACATTTATCTGCACTGACAGCATGTTGATGCACACACATGAGTCCAAGTCTCCAAGCATCAAACCTTTTTTCTGAGCTCAATTCCATGTAAAACTCTAAGTTTTCATCTCTAAACTCGCTTATTATGTCTTTCTCTCTCAAAACCTCTCAGAACAATTTCATGAAAAAAATTAATTGTATAATATGTCGAAAAGTTTCATGAAAAAAAGTCATAATATAGTATTTGTAATTTTTTTTAAATAAAAGTTAAAGTATAGTATGTCGTATATTAAAAGCATTATGCCCCTAAGCAGTCATTTTTGCACATATTATTATTATTAGAGTATCTGTTACTCCTGCAAAAGTTGAGAGCACTTCTTTTTTCTTGGAGGCTTAATTTGCTACCCTGATGTGATGGAAAAGCAAAAGCAAGTCTGTGGGAATTGATTTGGTTTATAATTGGGGATGTGTGTTACTGTTTCATATATAGCAGATATAATAAGGCTACCCCGTTATTAAAGTGCCATGACAACAGGGCGCCACGAGGTGATGATCAAGCCAAAGCAAGGTCTACCTCGGGAGGGATTTTACTACACAGCAGGAAACATTTTAATATCAAGACTCATGTAAAAAATAATTGTTGCAGCCTAATCATTAGAGTAGCTGCACTGAGAGTATGAAAACTCCCTCTCAAGCATAATCTCATGTTTTAAAGATCTCAAAAGTTGGATAAAAGCCTGCTGGAAAAAAATATTGTTATAGATATATTAGAGGCGATGAATGTTGTGAGAATGTAGAATATTTGATTGATCTTGTGGCGAATATTAAATTATGACAAGGTCACTATCGAGTCCCCTTTTCTTTTGTGAGGGGAAACAGCATCTCCAGCATCACCATACAGGTGTGGCCTGGAGGATGAACCTCAGGGGGATTGTGGGTCAGCTGCAGCAAGTGTGTGTGGTGATGCAGGTCATTGAGGGCTAATAGTGACTTTCAATAGTATAGGGTGCATTATAAAAGAAATATTATACAAAATGATAGAGATGATGGTTTTTTTTCGCTGTCTGCTTCTGTTAAAGAGGACCTATAATGCTTTTGTGCTTTCCCATACTTGCCTTACCTTGAGACTTTAAATAAAGGGAGGATTTTAAAACCAGAGAAAAAGAAAAATGTGAGTTTCCTGAATTCTGGTTACTTTAAAAGAGTGAATATAATAAGTATACTACAACAGCATTTTATGTTAAACTTTTGATTTTACCTTTAACTCCCAGGAGAGAAAACAGAATAATTCACTCCTCTGGTGTGAACTTGGCGTGTGAATCTCTGGCATAAACTAATATTCATCCGTTTTTATTTATTTTTGCTCCTGCTTGAGTATTTCTTTCTCTTAGTTCTTAGCAGCTTAAACATGAGCTCAAACTGCGCTGTGTCGCGAGCATAGACTGCTCTCTTCTGGTCTATTGTCGTCCGGGTGGAAACAGTAGGGATTATACAGGTTGAGATAACGAAATGGAAAAAAAAGTGTGAAAATTTGCCATAAATTGGAAGAACTGTGACCCTTTACTTCCGTAACGTGGTGATGTCACCAAGTAACACATTTGCATAATATCTGCCTAGCAGCTAGTTTGGCTCGACCTCAAACAAAGCTAGTTAGAGCGGAGCTGGAGCGGAGTCCAAAGAGTTTGGTTCGGTTGACCAATCACAACAGAGTGGGCCAGCTGACCAATCAGAGCAGACTGGGGCTTTTTGGGAGGGAGGGAAAAGAGGTGCTGTCTCACAGACGCTATGAAAACAATAATGTGTTTTTTGAACGTTAAAGCATGTAAACATATTCTAGTAGAAACCCAAAATACAAGTATGCACCTGAAAATAGGTCAAGCATTATAGGTCCTCTTTAATACACTTCCTTGCTCAAATAAATGCAAAGGACATCAAAATCTATTCTCAAAGATAGGCCTACACATATGGCAAAAATATGATTTATGCAGATTTCTTTTTTTTTTTTAATGCTGCTAGACAAGTTGATCTGTCCTTTGTATCACAGACACCCACAAGCATAAAGACAAGCACAAAGACAAGGAACACAGACACAAAGACCACAAGAAAGACAAGGAGCGAGAGAAAATCAAGCACGGCAACAGGTAGGATATCTGCATCTTCCTCTCATTTGTTTGGGTCATAAACCTCAAGTTGTTTTGCACTCAGTGTTATCTTTACCTCCTGTACATGTCCTCCAGTATACATTCTGTTGTGAGTTAGTGATTTTAGCTGACACATCTGAATCTTTAATGAAGGGGACAATGACAAAGTCAAACATAACATTAAAAAAATGCAAGCTCTTCAACAATAACATGAAAGCATCTCCCAGGGTACTGCTGATTTAATTGAAAGAAATAGAACTCTGTCGTGTTAAATCAACAAACATACATCACAAAGACTCCATGAAATCCACTTTTATGAATGACATCTGCAGAGCATTGTAATTTGAACCCGTGCGCGAGTCGGACAGTGGTTTTCTTTTTGTCTGGTTAAAATACTTGTGGGCTGCAGGATGTCTGAGTCACAACTTTGACCATTCTTATTGGCAGTTGTCCACGACACTGTCATTGTTTCTTAAAAGTTGTTATTGCTGGTGTTTTTTTGTCAATGACATCTTTTGTGTCCGTGCATCTGGACCACGTCTGACCTCTTGCACTTGACCTCTGACCCCTGTGGCTGCTGTGTTGCAGCGAACATAAGGACCACTCTGAGAAGAAGCACAGAGACAAAGACAAAGAGAAGCTGAAGCACAGCAATGGCAGCTCAGACAAGCACAGGGAAAAACACAAAGAGAAAGACAAGGACAAAGAGAAGAGGAGAGAGGAGAAGGTTTGTCAATGGGGAGTCCGTCTGCCCTTTTATGAACGGCTGTGTGAGCCTTTGGTCTAAATATTATGTTTTGTTTTTTCATCCACGATGAGCATTATTATTAAAAAGCTTTGTTTTCTATAACCTTCCATGAACTCTGACTATAAGTACATGTTAAGACTGTCTGAACTTTGATTAAAGGTGTGAAAGTCATTGAAGTACATTACACTTATCGGGCAGCAGTGGCTCAGAGACTAGAGTAGGTTGTCCACCAACCGGAAGGTCGGTGGTTCGATCCCCGGCTGCTCCAAGTCACATGTCGATGTGTCCTTGAGCAAGACACTTAACCCCAAATTGCTCCTGAAGGCCTAGCCATCGGTGTGTGTGAATAGATCCTGATGGGCAAAGTTGGCACCTTAGTAGCCTCTGCCGTCAGTGTATGAATGTGTGTGTGAATGGGTGGATGCTGACATGTAGTGTAAAGAGCTTTGAGTGGTTGGAAGACTAGAAAAGCGCTATATAAGTCCAAGTCCATTTATCAAAAGACAGAGAGATATGCTTATATATTTTCTTCTTTTTCTCACAGATCAAATCATCCCATGTAGACAAGCCTAAAAAGGAGAAAGAAAATGGATATGTAAGGTAAACAACATCATCGCTTTGTTGTGTCTGATGTGAAATTGAAGTGATTATAAAGCAGTTCTGGCCATAAGTCATTTGGGAAAGAATTTACTTCATGCTTAGCATTTGCTTGGTTATGACTAATGAGATATTGCTTTACTAATATATACAGTTGAATGTCTTCACTTCATTTGTGACTTAGAGAAACAAGCCCTGCTGCCATTAAGAGCGAGCCTGAAGAAGACAACGGCTTCTACCCGTCTCCCCAACACCACAAGTCCTCCAAACGCGAGTATGATGATGAAGAGTGGGTATCATAGAACTTATACCAGATGTTTACTTTATGCTTTGTGCCCTGTAATCTGAGATATTTAGATTATCAATACATTTGATTACAGATTTGAATACAAGCCCAAAAAAGTCAAGACAGAGCATGACAAAAAGGCCAAGAAGAGGAAACATGAGTACGAAGAGGATGAGGAGGATGAGGTTCATTATGTTTCTTTTTGTGTTGAATACATTCTCACATCTGTCTGCTTTTTGTGCTCTCCACATTTATTCTGTTCTCTTCACTCGTTTTAGGACGTCAAGCCCAAAAAGAAGTCAAAAGACAAAAGGGTAACAGAGGGGAAGAAAGCCAAAAAAGAAGAAGAGGAGAAGTGGAAATGGTAAGATAATGTTCGGGGACAAATTGTTCTTTTCCTCAGGAAATAACACAACAAGGACAGCCAGCTGATATAAACAGCTGCTGAGAAGTAGAGATACCATATTTGTCTCTTCTCTAATGGGTTGTATTTTGTTGTTGCTGTTCGTGGCGATTAGGTGGGAGGAGGAAAGATCTACCGATGGCTCCAAATGGCGCTTCCTGGAGCACAAGGGTCCAGTGTTTGCACCTCCGTATGAACCCTTGCCTGACAAAGTCAAATTTTACTTTGATGGTGAGTCCATCTGTGTAAAACAGACATATTAATAATGATTTTGATATATTTTTGGTCAAGACGAGAAGAGAATGTGACTTTTTTCTGCATTTGCAGGTAAGCCTATGAAACTTAACGCACCTGCTGAGGAAGTAGCTACATTTTTTGCCAAGATGTTGGATCATGAGTACACAACCAAGGACATCTTCAGGAAGAACTTCTTTAAGGACTGGAGGAAGGTGAGGAGATGAGAAATGCAGAGGGTGTGAAGCTTTAAGTATTTAAGTCCGTGCATGCTTCAGATGTCTTCTCTTTCTATTTCAGGAAATGACATCAGAGGAGAAGTCAAAGATCACCGACCTGAACAAGTGCAACTTCAGTGACATGAATGAGTACTTCAAGGCCCAATCAGAGGCTAGGAAACAGATGTCAAAAGAGGAGAAACTGGTAGGCCTGCATTCACGCAGACTCTCCCAACCCTGAAAAACATCATGAAATCTCTCAATGTCTTTTCATGTTTTCATACTCTTTGTAGAAAATCAAAGAGGAGAACGAGAGGCTCCTCCAGGAGTACGGATTCTGCATCATGGACAACCACAAGGAGAGGATCGGAAACTTCCGCATCGAGCCGCCGGGCCTTTTCCGAGGACGAGGCGATCATCCGAAGATGGGCATGCTGAAGAGGCGCATCCGACCCGAAGACATCATTATTAACTGTAGCAAGTGGGTAATCTCACCAACTACCGTTGTCACCACCCTCACTGCCATGGATCTTTCCATTTTAGTTTAGCTTTTGGATGCATGGTAAGAACACAAAACACTAGTATTGATAGTTTATCTAGTTCTGAGTTTTAACCACAAGGTGGCACTGTCAAACCATTGAAGGTGAGGTTTTATGAAAGTACATTGTGGGACTAGTGCGTGAGTTATACTGGTATGTTGTGAACATAGAGTGTTTTAAGTTGCTTGTGGAAGTTATCAGTCTGTCAAAAGGACACATACAGACTTATACCTCACATTCTTTGTCCTGCCCTTTACCCCTCTATTCCTGTTCAACCTCTTCTAACCGCCGTGTTGTGACTTATTTATAGACAGTGGAAATATTTTTCTTTTATGTCAGTCACTCATTGCCTCAGGGGCAGTTTGTGAGTGGAAAGGCTAATTTGTAGCATCCAGTTGTCATCACAGAGACACAAGCAAGACCATGTTACGTGCGACATGTGGCATGTACAATACGGCACAGATGTGTCGAAGGTAGTCTTCCTGTCAGAGCGTGCTGTGTGTGTGTGCAAACAATAACACGACCCAGGGAGGACATGTCGACCCCCACATACTGGTGGTCATAATGGGGTTTGTTTTACAGTGACATTTCTCTGTACGCTATTGTCTCATAGCTGTAGTGTTTACAATATAATGTTAATCTTAGACTGGCCCATTAAGATGAAAAGAAAGCCCAAATGTTTTATGGAAGTGGATTTATTTCAGGTCTGTAATTAGTGTCATTTATTGTACCTATGAGGAAAGCACCTTAAAGGAACAGTGTGTTACATTTAGGGGATCTATAAAATGAATATTAAGATTAATAAGTATATTTTCTTTGGTGTATAATCACCTGAAAATAAGAATTGATATGTTTTCGTTACCTTCGAATGAGCCGTTTATATCGTGCGGGTCCTCTTCGCAGAGCCAACAGCCATGTTTCTGCAGTAGCTCCAGATCGGACAAACCACTGTGTTAACTTTTTTGCTTCCTCTGTTGGTCTTGAGAAGCTGCAGCATTTATTTCTGCACAAACTACAACTTCCACTTTACATTTGCTTGTTATTCTCAAAGCTAAACTAACTCTGTCTTCTGCTCCATTCACTCACTTGTTTGCTCACATACATTCGCCACCGCTCTCTCTCTCGCTTCACCACTCATTTCCCACATACACACACACTCTACACACTGGCTCTGCTATTCTCCCAAATGACCTGCGCTACTTTTACAACAACTGGCTCTAGAGAGGGCCATTCGCTTTTTCTCGTTGGCCACCGTAGTTCTCCTACACGCTTGGCACAGGTTGAAGTTGGTATCAATCTGCAACCTCGCTGCTAGATGCCCCCAGATCTTACACACTGTACCTTTAATCAACACACAGATCTCAGTGGACACTGCCTCCAGAGAAACCGCTGTGCTAAACATACATATGGCACAAGCTGTCAACACATTTCAGTAAACCTGCTTCTTTTCTGTAGGGACTCCAAGCAACCTAAACCTCCCCCAGGGACAAAATGGAAGGAGCTTCGCCATGACAACAAGGTGACCTGGCTGGCATCTTGGACAGAGAACATCCAAGGCTCCATCAAGTACATCATGTTGAATCCTAGCTCCAGGATCAAGGTACCTGTGCTCTCACAGCTTCAGCTAAAATCCTGACTTAATCCTAAATGTAAATATTTCACAAGTTATTCCTTGGTGAAAATGACGATTCGTCTGTTTCCGAATTGAGTAAACAATCTGTGTGTGTGTTTGTGTGCAGGGGGAGAAAGACTGGCAGAAATATGAGACTGCTCGACGGTTGAAGAAGTGTGTGGATCGCATCCGTACTCAGTATAGAGACGACTGGAAGTCAAAAGAGATGAGGATCAGGCAGAGAGCTGTGGCACTGTATTTCATAGACAAGGTGAGGATATATAGTAAAACTGTAATGATAAAATACAAAAAAAAGAATTTATTACACACACTGCTATATCTTTGACTTTAAAGGGGCTGTTTGTAAGAATCAGAAATTGCATGTTACAGTGACACCTGTGCCCGTTAAGTCAACGACAGTCAGCGTCCTTGCAGCTCGGGGTCCGTTTTAATATCCAAAACCAAACTAAGGTCCCTCCATGCATCGAAGGCCCGGCCGTTGTTGAACCTAGTTTCCCCCCCTGACGTTTCCCCTTTGTTTGTTTTTTTTGTGCTTCCGTGGAGTTTTTTGTTGGAGTCTGAGTTGTGGTGGGGGCTGGTCATTTGTTGGCGTTAGCGGACTCCCTTTGTAACCGAACATTAGCTGTGGTTGCACACCGTCAGCCCTGTAGCAGAGCTGAAGATAGTAAAGGCACATCCATTGGATTTTCCTAGAAAAATGGCCCGCATTCTTCTCATTAAAAGCAGTGTACAGGCTGATAGAGGAAACCCACACATTCAAATTACAATAAAAAACGATTAAAAAAAAATGTTTAAACGTGTAAAAACGTACATACAGTCCCTTTAACTAGTGATGCATATGAAAAAAAAGCACTGGATGGAGAATGAAATCTACCATCAGAGTAAGGTTCCCCTCAATGCAGTGCTCTTTGCACCCTCGCAATGAAATTTACAGTTTTAATTTGATTACAGATCCCATTTTATCATTTCCATTAACCACTAGGGCTCCCACTTAAAGACATACTGGTGTACTGTAAAAAAAAAAAAAAAAAAAAAAAAGTTAAGAGAACAAACCCTTAGAAAATGTTACACTCTTCAGTCTTAATAATAATCCTGGTGTGTGATCATGTTTTCCCCTGTAGCTTGCACTGAGGGCGGGTAACGAAAAGGAGGAAGGTGAGACAGCGGACACAGTCGGTTGCTGCTCGCTGCGAGTGGAGCACATCAAGCTGTACCCCAAGTTGGACGACCAGGAGTACGTGGTGGAGTTTGACTTCTTGGGAAAGGACTCCATCCGCTACTACAACAAGATCCCCGTGGAGAAGAGGGTAAGGATGGGAAGGGGACAGAGAGAAGAGGGACCTGTGGTAGATGCATTAAAGCACGAGACTGTGATTTGATGTGGTTTAATGAGGGTGGTGTTGGGTGTGTATTTGACAGATGTGTGAATTTAGTGTTAATAAGATAAGTCGCTCCGCAGAGGAGGATGTTTGCACAGACAGGTGATCAGGCACTAAAAGCTTTCCGTCAGCACTGCCTCAGAGGGCGGTCCGTTTCCTGCTATTACCAGAGTGTACAGACACAAACACACACACACACATGCACACACACATACACCACACACTGTGTGTGTGTGTGTTTTCAGTCACAAATTGTTCAACACCCCCGTGAACCGTTTATTTGGCTACACTTCCTCTCTACATCCCCACTCACACATAGAAGTACATACAAAAGACACATTAACCTGTAATCAACCACCTGCACTTGTCATCATAAACAGAAATAATATAGCACCCCCATGTGGCAGATATGTGATTGTGCATCCCTGAAGTGTTCCATGCTAAATGAATCTTTTCTGATTTCCTCTCAGGTCTTTAAAAACCTCCAGCTGTTCCTGGAGAACAAGCAGCCTGAAGATGACCTCTTTGACAGACTGAATGTAAGAAACACACACATGAACATCGGCCTCCGGGCTTCAGTCTAAGGGAACTTTTTAATTTCTAGTTTTAACGCTTGTATCACTCTGTTTCCTCTACCTCTCCCAATTGAACCCTCTTTCCCTCTTTTCTTTCTCTGTGTCTCCTGCAGACTTCTATTCTGAATAAGCACTTACAGGAGCTGATGGATGGCCTCACAGCCAAGGTCTTTCGTACCTACAACGCCTCCATCACTCTGCAGCAGCAGCTCAAGGAGCTCGCCTGCCGTGAGTAACAGCAGCTTCGACTGGTCACACGCAGCTCATTTGAATGACACCCACACAGCTAAAACTCGTAATCACTCTTTACAGTTTAGCACAATTTTCTGGCAATTCAACCAATACTAGATTTGAAATTCTGCAGTGTCAAGTGAGAGACATACATGTACAAACACACGTGAAAAATAATCGTTTTTGCACTTTTTGTATCAGCTGAAAATGTTTTTTTTTCAGAGATTTGACACAATGTGCTGCATAATTCTCAAAATAAGATTAAATTATGGGACTGCATGGTGTTTATGTGTTTTTCTTAAATGTCTATGGAAGTCTGAAAGATTAACAGCCTTTACATTTTTGAGAATTGCACAAAAATGGAAAAGAATAACAGGAAAAAGCTTTTTGGACCAATATACTTACTAAAAAAAAATAATGAAATCCATTCAATAAGTTAATATCTAATGGAATTATAAAATATCAAATTGATAGGAATCTGTTTTCATCAATAATGAGTCTCTTCATTAATGCATTATACGTGAATAGGATCTCTTTGGAGTTTATATCTGACAAAGACAGATAATAAAGCAAAACCTCCATGTAAATAAAACTGCCCGCTCTAGCTCTTCTCACACAGGGGAACAGTACAAAAGGCTTTGTAATCAAATATTCAACATGGAACATAAAGTCATGTACTATAAAACGTACCTGACAGGGACAAATAATAAATCAGAACCCCCATGTAAATAAAACCGCCCCATCGTCTACACAAATGAAATAAATAACAAAATGTGAGTTGTAATGGGGCTCTTGGTGGTTAGGAAATGTAGTCAGTGATAGGGGGTGTCTAGTCTGGACACGCCAGGCAGGGATTATCCTTTGAAGGTTTTATTGTGAACATAAATAATGATACAGATGCACAGGAACTATTTCTAATACACTATTGTATAGAAGTGTGGGTCTAAAGGAGAGGGGAACAAAACATCAGTGTTAACTAACCTAAACCTCTCAAATGGGACTAACAACTCTCCATAAATACAGGAAATAAACAGTGCTAAACAGGTACAAAAGACTATAAACTACAACGGGAACGTTACTCTATAGGCTGCACATACGAGACGGATAAAGGCTGCCTCTCACAGCAGGTAAACTTAGATATTACTCTACATCACCAACAGTAACCAATATCTTTACAATACAAATATAGCACTTACTTGTGGTCATGGAAGCACACAAACACCAATTGAAACCTAACTTTGAAAATGAAACCAAACTGACAGCTGTGAGAGTTTGCTTAGTTTACGGTGGCTTTAATCTTGTAGCGTTGACCTGTCAAAAACAACGTTATAAATCCCAGTATGCTGAAATATATATCGACAGGTGAAGAAAGACATTGTGATATTGGGGCAGCAAAAGTATAGGGGACAGGAGAAAGGGCCAAAGTTCATTTATATTGGGGATTGTAGAAGAAGAGATGAAGGAGGTGGAGCTTTGAACCCCACAGATACACAGCGTACACATACCAATTTAGGAAGCCTTCTCAGGCAGGTAATATGTATATTTTACAGATTTTATAAAGCATTAACAACAGGTACTGTACCTGTAATTTACTGTACATGACTGAGACTGATTGTGCCTTTAAATGCATAATCACTACACAATTTGGGTCAGTAATTTCAAAATGTAATTTTAAACTATTTCTCCTTCATTGTTGTGTACTTGTTGGGTCTCCAGCTGATGACAGCCTCCCAGCTAAAGTCCTGTCATACAACCGAGCCAACCGGGCGGTGGCCATCCTCTGTAACCACCAGAGAGCTCCACCCAAAACATTTGAGAAGTCCATGCAAAACCTTCAGACCAAGGTAAACTCGTGCTCCACCTTTATCTCCACAAATTGTGATGTCTTGGTGCCGTGTTGGTAGAAAATTGTGATTCTTTTGTCATTATGGAAAATAAAGATAATCCCTCTTTCTACGAGATGCAGATTATCGACTTCACTCAGGACGTGTTTGTTGTGATTGCAGATTGACGAGAAGCAGAATCAACTGTCAACAGCCAGGAAGCAGATGAAGGCTGCCAAGGCTGATCACAAGGCTTCCCATGATGACAAGAGCAAAAAGTAAGAAATCCTGACTGCTGCTAACCACCATGAAAGACTGACACAATTCTATACGTTACTTACCCCTGGTGGGGTTTAATGCCACTGAGTTTGATCTGTACAGACTACTAAACGTCAAGTTCATGATGATCTGTTTTTCACTCCATCTCTCTAATTCTTCCTCTCTCTATGTGTGTTTGTCTCCCTGCCTCTATACATCTGTCTTTCTCTGTATCTCTCTCTGCTTCTATCCATGTTTATTCCTCCCTCTGTCTGTCTTTGTGTCTCTCTCAGGACTGTGGAGTTGAAGCGTAAAGCTGTCCAGAGGATAGAGGAGCAGCTGATGAAGCTGCAGGTTCAGGCCACAGACAGAGAGGAGAACAAGCAGATTGCTCTGGGCACCTCCAAGCTCAACTACCTGGATCCACGCATCTCTGTCGCATGGTATTTATGTGGCACAGCAGAAGCTGTTTACCTCTTATTTGATCACAGGTGTTACTACAGTAACAGAAACCTGTGACATTAAATGAGTAAGCCGCCTACTGTTTAATAAACCAGCTTTTCTCTGATTGGGTGGGTGCGCGGGGTGCATATCTACCTTGGTGACAGAAAGGCAGGAAATGCTCTTGCATTGTAGGAAAAGGAGCAGCACAAGCAAAAAAGCTAACGGCTGCAGAAGGAAAATAAGAGGAAGAAAAGCGTGTGAGCTTGAGGAACAATGGGGTTTGTTTCTGAAAGCCAGGGAGCGTCCCCAAACAGCACTCCTTCCTCCATGTGGGAAGTCAATGAGGAGCTGTCTGTGGCTGAATAGAGGGCCAGGCCACAGCGAAGGGGAAAAGTGGTCAGCCCTCCCTAACCCGTGCCCCACTGCTATTTATGGAGAGCCTCCTCCTCAAGCACAATGGATACAGGAATGCTCCGTGTGTTTTGCCTGATTGTAAGGCGTAAGGGACGGGGTCCCCCCTTGTAGGGTGGTGCATGGGAACCTAGTGGTATGTGTGAATATGTGTAACAGAGATGAAAACACTGAGTCGAATCAGGTTGATTGGTAGCCGGGATGACGTATTATTCTGTCATGCAGAGAGTGTAGTAGGTTTCAAACTGTAAAGAGATTGGCTAAAACAATCTGTTGCCCTTCCTAGCACAGTTGACTTGACTGTTGAGAAACCTCATCAAATTAGTGATGTAAATAATTCAGAATAAGCAGGGAATTATCCGTTTTTCTGTTTAGCTACCGGCTAGCTGCTTAAAGGGACAGTGTGTAGGATTTGGAGGCATCTAGTGGTGTGGTTGCAGATTGCAACCAACTGAGTACCACTCCGCTCACTCCTCCCTTTCCAAGACTGCGGTAATGTGAGCCGCTGTGTGCAAAACCGTGGTAACATTGTTTGCCTCGCTCAGAGGCCATCCTTACCATAATAACACTATTTTAGTAGCAACGGAAGTCAGACGGCGGCTGGCGGTACCACGGTTTTGCATTCTGCGGCTCACATTATTGTAGTTTCACCAGCACATTGGAGATAACGTTAATATGCGAAAGGCTCTCTCTAGTGTTTGGTTTGTCTGTTCTTTGCTACTGTAGAAACATGACGGAGAAACATGGCGGACTCCATGAAGATTACCCGCTCCCTATGTAGAAATGAAGGGCTCATTCTAAACTAACAAAAACACAATGATTCTTAGTTTCAGTTGATTATACACTAATGAAAACATAGCTATGAATATTATATTCCTTTTCTGCTAATAGATCCCCCAAAATGTTACAGACTGTTCCTTTAAGTTTGATTCATGTATGCCAAATATGTTGAGTGTCTCTCATTCCCGTTAACATGGTGTTAATTATGATACTATTATATTATGCTATGCACTATATCATTATAATGTACTATTTAGGGAGTTACTGTAAAATTATTTTAAAACATTAACAGGAAGTTAGTTTAACAAGAAAAAGACAAGAGGTAGCTAGGTACCAAAAATATTGCTATTGTTTTTTTTCTTCTGAAAATATCACTTTGGTTTACATATATATGATTATATTTTATTTATATTTTATTTATATTATTCAGTAACAGTCCAATCTGTGCTGTTTCATCACCACCTTTTGTCAGTAGCTCCTTTTTTTTTGCTTCACATTATTTTGTGGAACAGTAACCTCTATTAACACTGCACTCAACAGTCAAGTACAGCCAGTGTGATATTCCCAACGACCTCATCTTTTCCCTCTGTCATTATGCCTTTGCATTTACTGCGTTATGTTACGCACTTGCTAGCTTGCTAAATTGTTAGCCTCTGTGGCTTCTAGACGCCGACAACAACGTTAATATTGCTGTTGCTTAGCAGCGGTGTTCTCACAACTTGACCACTTGAATGCTGTGAATGCCCATGTTGTAAACACAAGCTCACGAGTTTCATTTGAAGGCACCAATAGTCACGCTGGACTCATGGGTTCCCTTTGTTTTAAATACATTGAGTGAAACATTGCTATTTGTTCGCTGTGCATCTTGGTGCATAACACCAGAGTATAGCTATGACGATGCTGCATTTTAGGACAGAGACGTCACTTGTAGTCCCTGCTCCCTCCTCGAATGGTTTGGTTTGCAGAACAGTGGCGAGAAAGTGATGAATGATGGTCTGTCCTGTTAGGCTCGAAAAAAAGAATTGAGAAAAGCTCAGGCCAAGTGAAATGTACATGGTTGAGCCAAGCTCTCCAACGGGCCTGCCGACATTTTCACATGGTCATCTCAGGTAAAACACAGGTGGTACTAATTACATTAACGATGGCTTTGTCCTATTAAAGTGTCCCAGGAAGCCGTGACAGTGAGCCAGCATGCACAATGGACACTTTTACAGCAGCAATTTTTAATATGTCATAACAGGACAAGCACAGGTGTTATTAATAACATAACATTCAGAACGAATGCATTCCATTTAGGTAAGCTAGTTTCAGGCTCCTGGTATTTTGCATGCTGGCTCACTAGCATATCTTACTGGGACACTTAATGGAACTGAGCCATCGTTAGCCAAATTTGTTCCACCTGTGCTTTTCCTGCTATTACAAGTCAAAATGTCTGCCGTTGAAAAGCTCTACACCAGGAGCCTATCATATGAGTGAATCAAAGTGTTGTTATGGATTATAGAATATATTACACTAATATAGCAATATATTATGGACTCTTTGTGTATTGCTGGGGACCCCGTGGAGTGCAGTGTCGAATGTGGTGCGGTTTGGTGGCACTATAACAGTGAACTTTACGTTTTGACCTGTAACTTTTGAACCGTAAGTCTCAGAAACAAAATTATGGTCCAGACGAGTCTATCTGTATAAACTACACCCATTTGCGTCCAGACTAATTATCCGCCATTTTTTAATTTTGTTCAAATCTGAATTTTTGCTACTCCTTCCTACAAATTTGGAGTCATCATCACCAAATTTGGTACATAACATCTCTGGACCAGGCTGATCTCCAGATGTTTGATGTTCTGTACAGTTTTTGCTATAGCTGGCCCTCAAAGTGAGCTCAGATATCTGTGGGCAGGGCTTATATTACAAAAAATGTAATACCGCCCGAACTCTTTGTGCTATTGGGACCACATTTGGTGGACATGTGTAGATATGATATCTGAGTGACCATGGAAAATTTGGTGCCATTTGGCCAATAGGTGGCGCTGTAGCAGCATCATCATCTAACTATAAAGAAAGGAACCTCTGTCTGTCTGTCTGTCTGTGTAAGTATGACTGACTTTCTCATATCTGGAGAACCGTTCATCCAATCAACTTCACACTTTGGGGGTTGCAAGAAACCATACTGCGGTTCTCAGCAGTGCTGCAAATGGCACTTCTGGGGGGCAAGAAATCTTTCCGTTCTGGACGGGCACGCACTCCAAACGGGCACTGCACTAGTTAATGCAATGCACATGAGCCAAATAGTTTTAGATTTTCTGATGACAACTGAATCACAGTCACTTCTTCGTGGAATGTCCTACATAGTGAACAGTGGGCAGTGTTTCAGCCAGTGAGTGGATGAGCTGACTTAACTGGTCCGTCTTCCCTCCTCCCCAGGTGCAAGAAGTGGGGCGTTCCCATTGAGAAAATCTACAACAAAACCCAGAGAGAGAAGTTTGCCTGGGCGATTGACATGGCCGAAAAGGACTATGAGTTTTAAACGCACTTAATGTTTTACCTTTTCTAAACATGCCTTTGATTGTAGAGATGGTTTGTAGTTGATGTCAAATGATTCCACTGTGTGGTTACTGCAGGGCTGTGAAGCTTTGTTGGAGCTGTGACCACTGTTTAATAATTGTGCTGTATATATATATGGATTGATTGTGAATATAGGAAAATAACTCCTGAACCATTTGACCAAGCTGCCAAAGGGCATCTCTCTTAAATACAATGTCAGTAGTGTGTATGTAGCTGCAGCTATCTGCCCATGATCAAACACCTATGAACACATTAGTATTATCTTTTGTCAGACACGACTGTACTGAAATTTGTAAGCCATCAGATTTATTGAGACATTCTATATTCTCATAGAATAATGAATTAATAAACGTTTGTATGGGAGACTGTGAGGAACAACATGAGAGACAACAGGATGAATTTTATTCTGTGGAATAGTGTGAAAGATTGGTACAATAAAAAGACAGACTGATGTGAAGACAGTGTGGAGAATAGAAACCCTATGCTCATATAATTATTAGCACACAGAATGTCATTTCTTTCCATTTAGTTTGATTTTATTGTTTATTTCAGGGATGTATATATTTTATCATTTTTCAGTAACTATGATTCAGTGTTTTATAAAAATGTGTGCTGTATGCATTGTCAACAAGAAGCTCTTCATTGCTCATATGCAACTTGTGTGTGTGTCTGTTTCCACAGTTTTACAATGGTAACATTCCTCTTGGTTACTTGAAACAGCTGAAGTACAGCGTCGTGTGCTTTGTGTGCTGGAGCTAAAAAGAGACTGTTCAGACAGAGACGTTTTCTAAGAGGGATGTGGATATTGCCAAAAAACGATCACAGAAGTCTATCATGTAGTGTGCTGTTTGTATTGCTGTGATTAAGCAGAAAGTGTCCTCCTTAATTTACAAATGTGAATGGATATTCTAACTTTTGTCATTAATATTTCTTGCTATTTGATCATTTAACCCCACGACTCCGGATTGGTTGAATGCTTATTGTTTTGAGCTTTGTAGTTTTCAGAATAAAACATCAACCTTGTCCTTTTTTGGTCCTTTTTTTATTTATATGTGTGAAAAAGGGATTAAAACAAGAAGCTGATCCTTTGAATATACAAAATGAATCTTGTTAGAGATGTAATTAACAATGATCAGTCAAGTCAGGGGGTCATAGTTCAATTCCACATGATGTGTCTCAAAAACAATATATTTCTCAATATTATTTTCAATTTTATTTCATTCCCATGTAGATAAATGGTCAAAGACAATGCCATCGTTTTTGTAGGAAGAACATTCATTTAATAATTATAAGAAAAAAACTTTTTTGGTAATTTGGATTATGTAATGAAGTGCAGTATTATTTACAGGAGGAATAATTACAAAGTTACCTGTTAACTTGAACTTAAGTTGGGATGTTATGTTGATCAGACAGCTAATTATGAGGTACAGTACCAGCAGAAGGTCTACTTCTTTAAGAGGCCGAGAACAGGCGCTCCTACTGTAGATATGAGCTGCGTCAAGCTGACGGGAGACACGCAACATTACCGGAAGTATAGTAATTATGTCAAAATAAATGCGAAATTTGTCTGTAGCAGAAAAAATTGTTCTGAGGTGTATGACCAGGTCCACAAAAACTTTGTCATCGGATAAAGGCTGTGTTTCAGATTTTTCCTCCATTTCTTTTTTTTTTTTTACAACTTTAAACATTTCTTTGACTCAAAGCTAATCAACAAATAAGTAATGGAAAAATAATAATTACACATGGGGCTAGTTTTCTCTCAGAGAACTTGAAATACAATAAACTGAAAGGTTATTATAGAATTTTTGCCCAATGATGCCAAAAACAATCTGCCTACTGCAGCATTAAAGTTCCCATGTTATAAAAAAGTGAGTTGTTCATGTTTTTTTATTATAATGCAGGTCCAAGTCCTATATAAATACTGTGAAAGTATCGAAACACTCAATCCACAGGAAAATACACACAGCCCGTATTCAGAAACTCTGCATTTGAAACAAGCCGTCAGGATTTCTGCCCATTCATGATGTCACAAATATACAATATTTGTATATACTTGACACGGTTCTAAACGTAAACATTCTAAATGTGTCCCAGTTTATTCCTGGTTGCAGTGTATGTGAACGGCCTCAGCTGACAGGAAGTACACATGGACCCAAGCTGTTGCCTAGCAATGCAATCCTGTTGCAATTCCATCAAAATGCGCTAAAACGGAGCATTTCAGACAGAGAGTAAATACAGGCATATTCAGGCAGACAGTATGAGGAAAATAAAAGCTTTTTTAACATTACAGCATGTAAACATGTTCTAGTAGAAACACAAAATACAAGTGTGAATCTGAAAATGAGCATGATATGGGACCTTTAACTTGCAGAAAATAGAAATACTCAAACAAACTACAGTCAAGTACCTAAGAACTGTATTTAGGTACAGCACTTGGTTAATTCCCAACACTTGATATCACAATTGTACCCAGTGTCCCTCCTGCGTCTCCTCCATAACACAGTGCAACCATTAGTGCAAGGGTCAGCAACCTTTATTTTCAAAAGAGCCATTTTAGGCAAAAAAATTAAAATAAATCTGTCTGGAGCTGCAAAACATTTGAGCATTGTGATGAAGGTAACACAGTTTATAGTCTAAGTATAAAGTATATAAGTCTAATGCAGTGAGGGCCAAAGTGCAAATGTACTACAGAGTATTAGGGCCACATTGAGGGGAAAAAACATCTGAGATTTCCAGAATAAAGTCGTAATATAACGAGAAAAAAGTCATAATATTACGAAAATAAAGTCATAACTTTACGAGAATAAAGTCAAAACTTTACGAGAAAAAAGTTGCAATATTACGAGAATAAAGTCGTAAGTTTACGAGAAAAAAAGTCGTAACTTTAAGAGAATAAAGTTGTAACTTTACGAGAAAAAAAATCTTAATATTACGAGAATAAAGTTGTAACTTTACGAGAAAAAAGTTGTAACTTTCTGAGAAAAAAAATCTTAATATTACGAGAATAAAGTCATAACTTTATGAGAAAAAAAGTTGTAATATTACGAGAATAAAGTCGTAAATTTACGTGAAAAAAGTCGTAACTTTACGAGAAAAAAAGTCGTAATATTACGAGAGTAAAGTCGTAACTTTACGAGAAAAAAAGTCATAATATTACGAGAGTAAAGTCGTAACTCTAAGAGAATAAAGTTGTAACTTTACAAGAAAAAAAGTCTTAATATTACGAGAATAAAGTCGTAACTTTAAGAGAATAAAGTTGTAACTTTACAAGAAAAAAAATCTTAATATTACGAGAATAAAGTCGTAACTTTACGAGAAAAAAGTTATAACTTTCTGAGAAAAAAAATCTTAATATTACGAGAATAAAGTCGTAAATTTACGTAAAAAAAGTCGTAACTTTACGAGAAAAAAAGTCGGAATATTACGAGAGTAAAGTCGTAACTTTACGAGAAAAAAAGTCATAATATTACGAGAGTAAAGTCGTAACTTTAAGAGAATAAAGTTGTAACTTTACAAGAAAAAAAGTCTTAATATTACGAGAATAAAGTCGTAATATTACGAGAATAAAGTCATAACTTTACGAGAAAAAAAGTTGTAATATTACGAGAATAAAGTTACGACTTTATTCTTGTAATATTATGACTTTTTTCTCGTTATATTATGACTTTATTCAGGAGCCACTGGAGAGAGGCTAAAGAGCCACATGTGGCCCCTGCATTAGCGTAACAAGTTCCTTGACACGACTTTTATTGTGAAAGCCTCAGCGGAAGCCTGGTGTTTGCCTCTGTGTGTTGATAGTGCTGGTGGTCTACTGTGTATGTGTGTGTGTGTGTGGGGGGGAAGGGCCTGCTGGATCTGATCTGATCTGGATCTGAGAGAGGACAAACTTGCGTAGTCTCACTACGGTTCCTCTCTGTCTGCCTGCCTCTCTCTCTCTCTCTCTATGGACGGCCGGAGGCTAGAAGAGGGAACAGGGATCGTTGTCGTCGGGACCGCAGCGCTTCTCCAGGCCTCAGCGATGATTTAATCCCGGAAAAACCCGCTGGTGTTCGGGGGGAAAAAGGAGAAAACGACGGGAGGAGAGGAGGAGAGAGGAGCAGCCGCTGGAGATGTGCGGTCGGGCCGAGATTGCGGCGGTAGGTAAACTCCAGCTACAGCTCAGCGACGTGTTGTTTTCCTGTCGTTTTTCCTCTCCGCACGGCAAAGAGAAAACACAGGGAGAGAAAAGAGCAGAATAGCTACAGAAGAGCTTATTTCTAAGGTGTAAAAGCAGCTATGACTCTTCCTTTTTGGCCCAACTCAAATGCTAGCAGCTCACCGGCCCGTCTCCACGCTGTGAACAGACAGACGGTTCTTGTTATCCCACTCTGCCATTCGTTGTTTTCCCAAATAATGTGATGCCTGCTTGTGTCCAAAAGGAAAACTTTTAGTTTTCCTGCAGCAGGTTACAGGCCTGTTGTTGGCAGTGTGTTAAAAATCAAACCTTCCCTTGCTGCTATAGATTAAAAAGGTAACATCATGTTGGAGAGAAAGTTGATTAGCTTTAATCAACACGTTTTCTCCTTCCTTGGTTGCAGCTGTCATTTATTATTACATCACTGTTAATGATAAATCACAGCTCCTGTTGGGGTTTAACAGTGGTACTCAATACTGAGAGTAACATTACCCATATGTGAAAAATCAATATCACCAGATGAGACATGTTATACTTTGCACACCAACTATTTAATCTATTTTTTTTTACATGACTATGGACATTTAAAAAGATTTAATAGCGACATTATGTTTATTTTTGTTTATAGCTTATTTTGTATATTGTATATTGGTAGAAATTCAATTCAATCTTATTTTATTCTAACGTTTTTATCTATTCTTTTGTTATTATACTGCTTACTTGCACCAACAAAACCAAAGCAAATTCCTAGTGTGTACCTCTTACACCTGGCAATAAACACCATTCTGATTATATATTAGGCTGTCTAAGTACCACATTATGTACTTTTTTCTGTAGGAGTTGTGACATTTCAGTCCATATTTGTGTAAAACTAAATATGTATATGTCCATATTCAAAGCAAACAAATTTTACATTTTGCAATGCATAGTCTATTTCTTTAAGTGTCATTAACGAGAGTATTTAATGCCTGGTATATTAAGGAATTTGTTTAAAATGTCATTACTGTACTTTTTTTTGTTGTTGACATGTTATACTTTGCACACCAACTATTTTATCTATTTTTATATGACTATGGACATTAAAAAAAGATTTAATAGCTACATTATGTATTAGGCTGTCTTAGTACCACATTATGTCCGTTTCTGTAGGAATTGTGACTTATAGGTTTCAGATGTATCAGTCCATATTTGTGTAAAACAAAATATGTAAACTTGTATGTCCATATTCAAAGCATACACATTTTGTAATGCATAGTTTATTTCTTTATGTGTCATTAATGAGTATTTTATGCCTCTTATCATTAAGGAATTTGTTTAAAATGTCATTACTGCACTTTTTTGTTGTTGTTGTTGTCGGAAATGCATCTGTAAGATAAAGTAGACTTAACACTAACAATTCTTTTGGGGTTAAATAGGATTTTATAAATGGGCATGTTTCAGGCTTAATACTACTCAATTTCACAAAATCAAAATATGGGTATTTTTTCAAAGTAAACAATATTTGTACTAAATGTGTATTTAAACTTAAAGATGAGAGTAATCGAAAAATAAACACATTTTTTCTCACACACTTGACAGCAAATCTGCAGGAATATGAACATGTAATATGGTAAATATTACAGTGTTATTTAAAACGTGACTCCTGACCGCATCGACTCCTCACTGCTGTATAATGTGTGTGTAGCACAGACACACTAGAAGTCCCCGGTGAATTGTTGTTTCATGCCCCCCCTCTTCTCCTGCTGTAGGTATCCCTGTCTAGGCCTGGACTGAGCAGATTGTTCTGAGAGGAAACGGACAACAAACAGGGGAAGTGAACATGGCTGGGACCTCGGCTTTCTTTTCCAACGGACCTGTTCCGTGGATAGACAACGACACCGAGATGAACAACCTGTACCGAGACCTGGAGCTGGGCACAGTACTGACGCTGTTTTATTCTAAGAAGTCTCAGCGGCCAGAGAGACGGACATTTCAAGTCAAGCTGGAGACCAGGACTATTATCTGGACCCGCGGCACGGATAAAATAGAGGGAGAGAGTGAGTAGCGCACAGACACAAACATACACACAGACCGGGGAGTAATGGTCCTGAGTGCTGGTTGGAAATGTGAAGGTATTCACGCCAGAACTGGTTGGTTTACATACATTGAGAAATGTTGTGAGGTGCTCACAAAAGACTTAAGTGGTCTTGTGAACAGCTGGTGAATGATGTCACATCACTTCCAAAATCCTTTAAATACTAAAAACTGTAAGTTTGCAGGGCTTGGTGAAACTAACTATCAAGAGATAACTGACTAAATGCATTAATACTGGACATTAGAAGGTATTAAAATGCAAGGAAATCTGGAGAAACAAGGATTCGTTATGTGGAAAATGAAAGCGAAACGGGTTAATTGTTCATTTTTAACACAGATAAAACATTATTTAATTGTGCCTCCAAGACAGGAAAAGACAACAAGCTGTATAGCAATATTCCCAAAATCAAAATCCCAGTCGCGTCTCTCGATATCAATACCACATCTTTTTATATCAGCTCTAAATAAGTTCCTGAAAGTTTCAGTTCCCTCTCGCTAAAATGTATATACGATTTGGTTTGTTGTTGTTTATAATTCAGAGACTTTAATAAGCTAAAAGCTCTTTTTTTTTTGTAGCATTATAAAGTATTTTGACAGAGCATGTGCGAGTCTTGGTGGCTATTAAAGGAATAATTGGTGAGGTGCGTCTGACCACTTTATAGAAAAGTCTGGCCACATCCAGTCTATTCATAAAAATAGTCATTTGTATGTTACTCCCTCTGATTTCAAGTGACATCTTCCTTAATTTAGTGAAATCACATTCCTGCCTCTCAAGCAACTTCAAGCCATGTTGGAATTTCTAAAATATTTAGTGAAAGCAGGTGCAAGCCTTGGTGGATATTAAAGGAACAACCGTTGTCGTCCGGCAGTTAGATAAATCACATCTCGGGTACAAATCCAGGGACGACAACGAGAAGAAAGTAGCATTCCTGGAACGAACGTACTGTAATTTTACCAGGAAGCTGAAATTCAGGTTAATCTTCAACAAAACAGCACGTCTAACTGAGGACACGCAGGCCTTCAGCGAGTCGTTAAGTCGTCTGTCTCTCGGGTAGCAGGATGCCTTGTGCACAGCTGCACTCTGCTCCGGATGCAGCAAAAAGAGCACACAAAAAGATGGTACGCTTAGTTTTTTTTTTTTTTTTTTACACAACAGTATCATCTTCTCTGCTCACACATGAGCTCACAGCTGCCATTTGATACTCCTGGAGTGGTGATATTGGCCTAGGCGGCTCATTAATGTACAGAAATAGAATATGAGGGGCTTTACTGGAAGTGTGTGATCATTTTGGGAACATTTTGGCCCCGCTGTATTTACCCCTTATCAATGGCAGAGAGAGAATAATGTCCACTAAACTGTGGAAACGGCACTCTAGTTTGTCGCTAAATATAAAGGTCTGAGAAGCCCTTTTTCTCCGTTGATCGAAGTGGATTTTGTTTGTTTTTATCTCCCAGATTGATTTAGTTTTTAGTGATCTTTTCTATAAAAATGCACGTTTCCTGCACATGAATCTTATCTTGCCCACCAAACACTTATCTTAATGTGACAAAATAGGCTTGGCTCCACAAAGCAGGATGTGGTCTTGCCGAAAAAAATGGCGGTAACAGGCTGGTTAGAAGTGTAGACAGAGCATGCTATAATGTAGAGGTTTAGATACCTGACATGTCACTTTTCAAGTGAAAACGTTTATCCAAACTCTACGTTACGCCGAGCGTACGGTTTGTTTTGATGCTGGAGAGACTGTTGCGAAACATCTCATATAGTGCGCTCAGTAAATCTCCAGAGTACCATCTTGAGAACTTCTGTTTTCCTGAGTATATTACTGATAACAAGGCAACATAAGCATGAATCAGAGTCATGTTTGACTGTGACACATCATTTTAGCGTCCTGTCAGAGTAAACAGTTAACTGACAGGTTTCAAAACAGACTTTACTGAATGACATAGTTTTAGTTTTTTTTATGAATGAGCTTCCACGTGTGTGTTTTTTTAACACTCTCAAGCTATGATTTAACTTAAGTGAAACCTCCCGTCTTACTTCTCGGAGCCCACCACAGTGTCAGATCCTCATGTTTACAAACTCTGCTCAAAAGCACTGAAGTAGAAGATTTTAGGATGCAGGTTTTCATGTTAAACAAAGACTACAGGAGCTGATTAGCACTGGATACGACAAGCACCAAATCAGCTATCCCTTTTATTATCTCTGCTTGTATTTAGCAATGATGAGAGCAAGCCAATGAGCAGGACTGCTTTATGGTGATATTGGTGTTCACAGGAGTTTTACATCAGTGTAAGGATGTGGCTTTAAGCACCTTTGCTCAATTGAACTTCCAGAAAATATACCATCGCTGGAGCTAGACCGATAAATCAGCCATCGACCAATATATCGACCAATATTAGCTTCCTTCAGATATATATCTGTATCATTTCATTAAAGCTGGGCGATATGGAGAAAATCAAATATCCCGATATTTCTGACCAAATACCTCGATGACGATATTGTAGGGTTGATCATTGGTGTGTTTACAACGTTTTTTGCATTTATTCCATATTACGATATTTTGATATCCAAAATCTGAGATGATATTTAATCTCATATCACAATATCGACATCATATCGATATATTGCCCAGCCCTACATCGTATATGTCGGCTGATTTGAAGAAATTGCAGTACAGAAATGTCAAACTAGGGAAATTGAGGTAAACTAGAAACCGTGTCTGCATGACAGTTTGTCCACCCGAGAGCACCGACAGGTTGATTTTTTCTTGTGTAAAATGTCCCACTCGGTATGTAACTTGGTCATAGTTCTACAAATACTGCAGAATAGATCTGCTGATGTCGCAGTCGGACAGTGCACATGCATATCCTAACTCTAATAGTTGATCACTCTGATTACGGCTGCAACTAACGATTATTTACATTGTTGATTAATCAGTCGATTAGTTGTTTGGTCTATGAATTGTCAGAAAAAGCCCGAGATGACGTCCTCAAATGTCTTGTTTTGTTCCACAACTCAAAGATATTCAGTTTACTGTCATAAAGGGAGTAGAGAAACCAGAAAATATTCACATTTAAGAAGCTGGAATCAGAGAATTATGACTGTTTTTTCTTTAAAAATGACTCAGACCAATTAATCGTTTATCAAAATAGTTGTCGTTTAAGTTAATAGCTGACAACTAATTGATTAATCATTGCAGCTTTGGTTCTAGTGATTTAAAGCTTCATAGTTAGTGAATTAGACCTGAAGCAATTAGTCGATTAATTGATTTTTTGATCGATAGCTCAGTCATTTGCTCAAGCAACCTTAATTATAGCCTCTTAATTGTGAGTATTTGCTGCTTTTCTGGGTTCCATGTCATCGTAAACTGAATATCTTTGGACTGTTCATCGGACAAAACGAGACATCTGAAGCTGTCACCTTGAACTCTGGGACACTGCGAGTTAAATTTGACCGCACAGCCTAACATTTCATACACCAAAATGATAACTGAGACTATAATGAAATCTATAATGAAAACAATTGTTGGATGCAGCCTTAATTTGAATGGTGCACTCACTGAGCTGGGAATAGGAGGTGTATTCAAGTTTAGAGAGGTTTTTTTTTGTAAACCACATGTGTTGCATGTGTTGCAGTGGAGTGTGAATGAGCACACGTGTTACTAATTATAATCCTGGAAATTTCTTTAGAAATTAATCTGAACCTCGTAAATAACCAGTTCATTTTTGTTGCCTTGACAGTAATGTGCACGCTGATGGAATTACCTGCACACGTCTGTCACATCTGTCATCTCTCTGACCTGCTTTTTCCATACTTCCCGCAAAACACACGCACACGCCGTCTCGCCTCAAACGTCTAATGTCACTTCTAGCTGACACACCGCTCCTTTTTTTTTTTTTTTTTTTACAGTTGCACACTAGGCTCTCAGCCAAGTTTATTTGTGGGAAATAAATCAACACATTTAGTGGGGCATTAGCCTGCAGGCAGCGACACACGGTTGCACAATCCGAATCTGCTTTTTAGGTTGTTTATGTCTGCATGAAAACGTGGTTGTGAAGATCAGGTTTTGTCTGTGGAAAACAAGCGCAGTTCCACAGTTGACTCGCTCCATTTACAATGTGTTGGAAAGGGGAACAGAATCCATGTAGCTGCATGACAGTTATTTGTCAGGGGGAAAGTCCTCTGCTTAACTTTACACGACGCGATATCAAAGGAGCTGATATGGATCAGCTGACGTGTCAGTGCACACTGAAACATCGTCACGCTCTGGGCTGCACAGTAACCTCAACATTTAGAATATACTTCCAGCTGCTGCAGTCTTGTGTTGAAAATATGCAGCGTAGTTTTTTTTATTTATTCTGTGGTCAAACACGTAATGTAATTATGACTGCAACTAACGATTATTTTCTTTATTGATTAATCTGTTAATCTATTTTGCAGATTCATTGTTTTGTTTATAAAATGTCAGAAAATAGTGAGTAACAGTCTGTTTAAATAGCTTATTTTGTCCGACCATCAGCCCCAAACCCCAAAAATATTCAGTTTATAATCAGATATGACAAAGAAAAGTGGCAAATCATCTCATTTGAGAGGCTTTAACCAGCGAATGTTTGTAATTTTTGCTTGAAAAGTGTTATCAAAATAGTTGTTTATAATTTTTATATCCACTAATCGATTAAGGGACTTATCGCTGACGCTCTAAATGTAATTCATATCACAGTTGCTTTTTCCAGCATAATAATTACCACTGTATTATTAGTCAACAGTGTTCAGTCCTGGTTTTCCTTCCTCTGCAACACACAACTAACGCGCTCTGTTGTAACACGTCTAACTAATTGAACATGTGATGATGGTTATGATTGATCAAACCTCTTCCTTGTCTGTCTGTTGCGTAAAGTTGGCATCAAATGCCCAGTTAGGTTTGTTGTTACTTATTATTTGATCAGATAGTTACTATTTGAATCAACGTTTAGCCAGTTTTAGACTGTATTCGGGCTGCAAATAATAATTGTCTTCATTATCGATTAGGGCTGCAACTAACGATTATTTTCATTGCCGATTTAATCTTTTCTCAATTAGTTGTTCGGTCTATAAAATGTCAGCAAATGGTGAAAAATGTCAGTCAGTGTTTCCCAAAGCCCAAGATGACGTCCTCTAATGTCTTGTTTTGTCCACAACTCAAAGATACTCAGTTTACTGTCATAGAGGAGGAAAGAAACCAGAAAAATATTCACATTTAAGAAGCTGGAATCAGAGAATTTTAACTCTGATAACTTTTTTTTCTCAAAAAATCACTCAAACCAATTCATTGATAGTATAGTTGGTGGTTCATTTAATAGTTGACAACTAATCGATGAATCGTTGCAGCTCTATTATCGATTAACATTTTGATTCTTTTCTGTGATTAATCAGTCGTTCAGTCCGTAGAATGTCAGAAAATGATAAAATATCCTCATCACGTCACAGGGTGACCTCTCCAGGTTGTTTGTTTTGTCCAATAGTCTAAAGTATTACATTTTAATGTCATTTATAATACTATAAAATACAGAAAAAACGCAAATCTTCCCATTTCAGAAACTGGAACGGACAAATGTTTTTCAGTTTTTCATTGATGAAAGACTTAAATGAGTGATATCAATATTAGCAGCTAGAACAATTGGCTGATTGGTTTATGCACTACGCTGTGTTTTCTCAGGGAAAGTTATCGTTCTTGTATGGCTGCTTGTGTTTAGACATTTAACATTTGACAACTTTTGCTTCTTTTGTCAAATGAAAAAAACTGTTTTGTGGGGAAAACTCCTCAAGTTAAGGTATCATTGATCATGTGATCATCATCATCATTTTGCTATAGAAGCTCAGGTTTTGTACGGCCAGTAGAACAAATTGAAGTGAAACCCAGCCCTGATGAGGAAAGTAGAAACAGAGTGTGGAAGGACGGACGGAGCGCTGGAGGAAGTGTGGGAGTGTGTTGCAGGATACCTCCTCTCATCTCCTTTGGTAAGCTGACACCTCTGGGTATCTCTTTTATTTCCTGCATCTGTCTGAGCCCGGCTCCAAATATTTTGACTCAAACGACTAAAAGTGTTGTCTAACAGAGCCGCCTTTGCTCTCAGCAGAAGCCTGCTGGCCCCCGTCTGGCGGGTGAAGTAAACTTAAGATATGATGTACGATTTTAGAGAGCTCAGCTTGGGCGAAATACTGCGTGAGAAGAAGACATACTTTTCTCTTCTTTCTAATGCTTGAGAAAAAGAACACGCTCACCTATACGCGAGCACAGATGTGGTGTGTAGGCGACAAAAGCACAGGATGTGTGGTTCGGGGGCAGGAAGAGAGGAGCAGGAGCTGAAAGAAAAGTGTGTGTGTGTGCGTGTGTGTTTAGCAGGAGAGTCCCCACTGTAGGTCTTTTTAACTGCTACTAATACAACGCTGATAGGAACCCGTTGAGCTACTTTACAGCCTACACTCTCATAGAGTGTCTGAGTGCCTATTAATGGAGTCAAGAAGGAAATAAGAAGATATATTACTGTTTATAGGCTAGGTTGGAGCTCGGTAGGCAGCGTTGTTTAGTGGCACCTCACTTTTATAACCCCTCTCTTATCTCCCTCTGTACTGTAAATGATTAAAAACCACTGCGAGCGTTCTTAAAGTCACACAGCTACCCAAAATGCCGTACGTCTGCGATGTGTTCATATAATCTCTATTGTACAGACCAATCCCACCACAGACTAGTTCGTACGACTGGCTCTCGGTCTCCCGGTTTGAGATTAGTAATTGGTGGTTTTGGTTGACTTCAGTGGTGAAAGGCAAATGGGGGTTAATTTAGGGTCAGTAACTTTTATCATCTTCCTCATTTTAAATCTGTTTTCTAACAATATCTGCGTCCTGTACGTCTTCAGCTGAAGTGTATCTATATGTGGTTTACAGTGGTGGCCTCAGCTTCTCTGTTTTATGTGGTCTGGGGGGGCTTGAAATACCTATACATGCTGCTGTGTGTTGGTCTCTATGCTGGGAGGTTAGTGTTCGAGGCAAAAAAAACAACAGATTTATTAAATTATGGATAGATTTAGGGCTGCAACTGACGATTATTTTCATTGTTGGTTATTTTCTTGATTAACCGATTAGTTGTTTGGTCAATAAAATGTCAGAAAATGGTGAAAAATGTCAATCAGTGTTTCCCAAAGGCCAAGATGACGTCCTCAAATGTCTTGTTTTGTCCACAACTCAAAGATATTCAGTTCACTGTCATAGAGGAGTAAAGAAACCAGAAAATATTCACAACCCTCCTATTATATTTGGGGTCAATTTGACCCCATTCAATGTTTAACGTCTCTAAATAAATGATTGACATCATTTATTTTTGCTTCGTATTTAATGACTTTTCCTAATTTAATGGGGACAACAGGGTAAACATAAAATTAAAATGATGATATGTTTCCAATGTCCTGTACACATGCTGTACGCATCGGTGTTCTCTGGGGTCGATGTGACCCCAGGCTGTTGTAGCTGTATAAAACATAGAAATATCAACATTTTTAACATGTGTTTTGGATGATATTGAGGTCACTATAACATGCAACTTTATAATCTTCAAAAAGCTTTAGGGTTCCTAACCTAACATAGCCATAACTGTTGTAGTGCGAGAACCACTGATAGTTCACACGACACGGGGGAGGGGAAACAGCATTCTTGCGAGAACTTTGATATTTCCCCGCGCTTTGGGGGCGGCAAAATATGGTTCCCGTAAAGATATTGATTTTATTTAAAGGGCTATTTAGGTAGTCAACAAACAAACATAAAGTACCTGACACATACACTCGGGTAACAATTTTAATTCTAATCATTTTCTGGAGGTTTAAATTGCTGGGGTCAAATTGACCCCAAGGATAAAAGATGTTAGTACATTTGAAGGTAGCAGGAGGGTTAAGAAGCTGAATCGGAGATTTGTTTTTCCTAAAAAATACTCAATTAAATTATTAACACTTTGCATAAGAGTTTGAAGCAAATTCAACATTATTATTTATGGACTTTGAGTGTTTTCGTGACGATATGATCATAGTGTGTGTGTGTGTGTGTGTGTGTGTGTGTGTGTGTGTGTGTGTGTGTGTGTGTGTGTGTGTGTGTGTG
>CAKAOH010021448.1:25810-89286 GCA_916701665.1 Sebastiscus tertius | reverse complement strand
GAATCCTGGATTAGCATTGTTTAGATGCATATCAATGAATCAACCAACTAATACAGGCTGGGGAAAATGCACCAGCTACACCTGTATTAGAGATCCTATAGTCTGGGATCAAAGGGTCAAACATGGAGGAAATCTAAGGAATGAATTTGGGATTGTCAGAGCCTATTTCTGCTCACTGAGCACATCTCCTCACATCAATCAACGTCTTTTCCCTCTCCCTCCCCTGGAGTAGGCTTTCCTTTGCCCTCAAACAGTCATACATAAAACCACACAGACAAGCATGCACACGTACACGTACACACTCCAACAACAGGACCCTGAAGTGCGGCTTTCCCATTGCCCCTGTCCACACGAAGTGGCATGTCAGCTCTGATTATCAGCACTGTTCCCTGCTCGCTTCAGGAGCTTCTATTTTAGATCTGTTTTTCCTCTTTGCAAGTGAGCACACAAACACAGGCTTTGCTCAGACTTGTCATTTCAATATTATCTGCTGAAATCTATTCACGAACATGTGACGCTAGAAGAAAAGCACTGCTGTGCCCCCACACTTGGCCTGAAAGTGTCGAGTGTTGGGTGTGCAGTTTCTGTGACCATTTAAATTTGTGTCTATGAAATGCAGGCTTTGTTTTGCTCCCGTAATGTTAAGGTTTATTAGAGGGGAATTTTTACCGTGTAAAATTCACCTTAAAAGACTCACCATCTGTCACACGAGCAAAGCAGATCTCTATATGCTTCTGATTCTGAGCAGAAAATAAGTAATTAAGATAGTTATGATGGCAAATGTGCCATTATTCGAATAGTGAAGATGCAGAGCTAAAAAAAATGTTCCTTATTATTGATTAATGAATAGCCTGCTTGTTCAGCTACACAACAACTGCGGTGATGAAACCCAGCAGTAAGGCAGGACCAGACAGAGAAAACCGAGATAGGCGTAAAGACACAGCGAGAGATAAAACAGCATGTGGCAGAAAGAGTGTATAAATGTGAAAACAGTGACAAATGCACTTCATTTCTCTCCGGCGCATCCCATGCCGCCGATAGTGCACTGAGACAGGTACATGTGACAGCGGAGAAACAAACAGAGAACATGAGAGAGAGTCACACAGACAGGCTGAGTCCCACGGGGGGGAAAGAGGGAGATAAAGAGCGAGAGTAAGATCTACAGAGGGAGAGAGAAATGGGTGAGCGCTGTGTGATTCATGGGGACTTTTACAGCTTCAGAAAGGTGTCGCCTCCCATCACAGTTCAGAATCAGCTGGGTGTACCACATACAGTAACAGGTAATACTACCGCCTCCGCGTTTTAGCTCTGCCTCCGTCCTCTTTCACTCTCTCATCTGTCACATCTCTTCCTCTCAGAAATGCGGACACAAACACAAAGAAATAAGAAGATTGAATTTAAAAGAGAGATCCCGGAGCAAGACAACCTTGCAAAGATTGAGACATGAAAAGTATTCCCCCGTGTCTCAAAGGAAAAAGCTATGATGTTTCTTAGTGACATTGAAAAAAACAGCACTGACTGAGGATTACAGAATGAACAAAGGCAGCATGTTTAGCAAGTGCATCAAAAGTCAAGGACGGAGATTTCAGCCATTATTAAAAAAAACAACTTTCACAACAAATGACTTTCACTGAGTGACAATATAGCGATGGTGCATCGCCTCCAGGGTTGGAAATTAGCACCAGCCACCAGCCAAATGCTGGTAGAATATGCAAGTGACTGCTAGATTTGCTTCAATCACCAGCCAATAAAACATTGGTGATCTATGGAGTGGCTGGTAGATTTTGTAATCCAGAGACAGGTGGACCAAAAAGTTAATTTCCAACACCGATCACCTCCATTGTTTTCAACAAAAGTTGCAATCTAAAGCCTGGTTTATGGTCGCCATAGTGAAGCCGACACGAGGTGCGCGCGGCAGAAAATGACATCATCACGGCTTTCACGTGGTGCGTGAAGGCTACTGCAAGTTGTCATGACACTTGGTCGTGCACCTCTGCCTCTGAATTTTTGTAACTAGGTGCCCACTGCGCATGCGCATTAATGAAAACAAATTACCCGAAATCTTAAGTACCACGCTAATTTGCCTCCTGTTGTTTTCTGTTCAGATCATGCTAACTACGGTTGATAAAGTCATTAAGCTCCAGGTATCCAGCAAAAGTCACCACAATGAGGAAAAAAAAAAAAGCAATGACATCGGGCACTTTTCCACCCGGAGTTGAATTTTTTTTCAACGAGGCGTTCAGGGCGCTCTTGCACAAGCAGCACGCGAATCGCTTCAATCTCATTGAAAACAATTACAATAAGCCGCCCCAGGCTGTTAAAACGCACTGTGCCTGATCAGGACCTGAGACCATTGTTCAACCTTTATACACTGTACATATCTTTGGCACAACAAAGTTATTGACTCCATAATGATAAAATCAATCAGGTTCTAGCCCTTAAGGGCAACAAACACCCTGGCTGTGACATGGAGCATCATGACATTTGGCACAAGATTATCTACCAGGAAAAAATGCACACTCCACATTATACCTGTGCTGGCCCATGTTACTTCACGGCTCCTTAAGTCATCTAACCAAAGGCTTTTAGGTGTCTTAGCATCTATTCCAAGGACTAATAGGGACAAAGCCTTTGCAGTTAAATACTTCTTTAATAATCATCAAAACTAATCTTTTAGCCTTGCTTTTACATCTACTTGAGTTCATCTACATATTAATAGAGTTGTATAAATCTGTTTTAATTGCCCCTTTAATTGCTCTTCATTGTATTTGTAAGATGTATGCCTTTGTTTTCTATTACCTGTTTTTTTTCTACAACTATGAAAAAACATATTGTAAATGCGGTCATAGAAAAGTGCAATATAAAGAGAGACAAGGCTGTTAATTTCCAACACACAAATAAATAAATGATTGAATAAATGAATAAGTAATACTATGTTTGAATTATCCTGCACACTTCTGTTGTTACAGTTTGTGGCTTTGGTGTCTTAAGACTTTATCTTTACTGTTAGGACCCAGACGACTAAAAGGCATAAAACTACAACCAAGCGACACTTAATTAATGATCACTCCTAAATATTCCCTCTGTTGAAGGGACTTGTCTACATATCATGCCTATAGTAAAGTGAGTTTATTGTTAAAGTTAAAATTAAAGCATCGGCACTTATTGGTTTCAATTGGGAAAACTTGTGCACAATAAGTTGCTCATTTTGCATTTCCAGACAGGGGAAGGATCTGATCTTTTCTAATCAGATAAAAGCCACTTTGTAATCACATTTGTATTCTGCTTGACTGCAATAATCAGATCAACCTGCCTACATACCTGTTAACCTAACTGTAATGAGAGAAAGGTCAAGAAAATTCCCACACTAGGGCTGTCACGGTGAAGGAATTTGCCCTGCGGTGATAATGATTGGCTCAACAGCACGATATGCGGTATTATGTGGGCTATACAAATAAGCTTTATCGTTAGTCTATTATTAGGTATATAGTTGCTTTTTTAAATAACAAAGATGCTAATGAATACTTGTTTATTGTTAAATGCAGAACACAGAAGGGCAATGAGGCGCAGCGTTTTTTTCAGCTGAAACACTTTGGTTGCGTCTGGTTTCTATGATACTGAATATCTGCAGAAGTAAAAACGGCTGGCACAAGGTACTTGCTCTGGATGAAGGGAAGGCTGAAACATGTATAGGGAGAGAGGACGGACCTGCCGGTGTATATGTATTCATTTCTCCACCATTGTTGTTGTTCAGCACTTATACTACATGTAGGATGTGACGGTTGTGGTATTTGTCCTGTCTCTCCATCCTTGTGATTGGACGGCTGGGTAAAAAGTTACACTGATGTTTTACCCAAAGTTGAACATTTTAAAACTAACGGAGACCAGAAAAAAACATCAACTGTCAAAGCGGTTGACAGGTCAATAGAGCGGTATAGCAATACTGCGGTTATTGCTAAAGTCCTATCCCACACACACAAGAGACTCCCTGTAGCCCTCCGCATCAGTGAGGGACACTTGAGAGAGCAGCTATATAATGATAATAAACACCCACAGTGGAAATTCGTATGGTGCTGCTTCCTCTGTGATGGCTGCCTGTCTCTCATAAAGGAAAAAGGGGAAATGGGTAATACCAGTATTTCTCCCACCTTCTGTACGCTAATGCTGTTAGATCCTGAGTAACTGAGACAGATTTAGTCATGATTCACTTTGGCTGACAAGATAGTCTTGACCAACTTTCCTTCTCATTAAACATTTTGAATTATTTTGAATCAACCTTGCAAATTATAGCAATTCATATTAGAAGCAGGGTTTTGAAAGAAATGTTGCGCCTCATTTCCTCTCATGTCTTTGACTGAGGACACACATTGTTAATAATACATCTCAGCCTGGGAAAGAGTATCACTTTAATAAATCAGAGGACAAAGTTTAGCTTTATTATCAATGTTTTATTTATGCTGCTTTGACCAAGGGAGATATTTGACCTGTTAATAGACAGGAAGTATACGTTTACACGGGTACTCTACATTTTTACCAGTACTTTTTGTGTTGTTAGCCTTCTTTTTATCTCATTACCTTTAAAAGGGGACATACAGTGTCATGCTCATTCATGGTTCATACTTGTATTTTGGAATTCTACTAGAACATGTTTATATGATTTAATGTTCAAAAACACATTATATTCCCTATACTGTCTGTCTGTATCAAGATCTGAAAGTATTTTTTTTTTGTCTGCCACTTTTGAAATCTATGCCCTAAATGAACAAATAACATTTTAGATATGATATCATTCAATGTTCGATATATTTTACATGAAAAACAATATAGGCATAGTAAATTCCAGAGTTCGAATTACACCTTAGCTTCTGGGAGAGCCCTATTTTTGGGGGGTGGGAGGGTACTGTACACAATACTGTACTTTGTTATTGTCATCTATAGTGGTTATTTGCATAAAAACACACAATTCAAATGTTTAAGATTATTTAAATATTTGTTTTGATTAAAACAAATCTTGGCATCAGTAGTTTTAATTACATATTATAAGCTGCGTAGAGCTAGTGTTAGGAAGTTAAATAGGTTTCCCTCTCTATTGGTTATTTTATATTGCTGTGAAAACATCTCTTTCAAATAACTGGATTTATTCAAGTTTATTGCCAATAGCTTAATTCTACAAGATTACATTTGAACACATCATGATAACGCTGTAATCTACCTTCGCCCAATAGTCATTTTTACGGAGCAGAGCTTGAACACCTCGTAACTTAACCTAGTGGCTCCTCCGTTAACGTTAGTAGCTCTGTTATTTAGCAGAGCAGGACTGTGCTGCCTACCGATTACTAACAGGTAACATTACTGCCTCTCATCCTGTTCATTCGAACACAGATTTGTTGTTCACAGTGTTGAATTATCGGGGAAAAAATGGGGTGTCCCCTTATGTTTAGTAGCGCCAGGCTTTTGAGTGTTTGTTTTTTTTTGTCTCTGCCGTGTCTCCGGTCCCAAACAAACTGAAACATGATACAGCGTGCATATGCGTCATTGTGCATGTGTAACAGTTGAAAAGCATCGAAGAGGAATCGGTAGTCATGGAGACATGACATGCCAAGGAATCAGACAAAACTGTTCTCTATTCTCATCACAAGCATTTTCCCTGCCTGCCAAAGTGTCGGATAGCATGGTGATTTTATCCGCCACTGCCAACAATTTACCCGGATTTGGCGGGTGCTAATTCCAGACCCTGGTCTGAATATACCTGTATTCACCCTCTGTCTGAAACGCTCTGTTTTAGCGTCTGTCTCTTTAAGCCCCCCTCCCGAAAAAGACCCTCTGACTGGCTTGCACAAGCACTGAAAAAGTGAGTTTTTCATGATATGCCCCCTTTAAGTATCATGAAGGACTGTCAGGGAACTTTATTTACGCAAGTTTTATCTTTAGGTGTAATATTTGTAACACTTATGTGACTTGGAGCCGTAGTAGCAGTGTAACTTGAGCCACCTATAAATTCTTATGTTCCTCTACTCTCTGAAATGGCGCAGGAAAAGGCATTGCATTAATTATGTGAGTTCAAGATTTTACTGCCACAACTTTAATTACCCACGGCTCCTCATCGAACCAGTGCACTTTGGAAAAGGCATCCTCTGACAAAAGCGCAGTTTAAAATGCAAATGTTTCAACTTAGATTTAAGCAGGTAACAACCTGCAGTGCGTAATTGCATGCTATTTTATCCTCGACTTCTACCTCTGCATTTGTTTTTTTAATTGCCCAAATGTATTTTCCTTCAGATTGAGTGTGGCCTTGAAAATGCAGATGGTGGGACCCATTTGTCCATCCATATGCAAGACATTGCTTTATTATTGTTATTCCTTAAACAGACAGCTATGCGAGAATCATCAATTATGTTAATTTTTGGGGTCATACTTATTCATTCATATATTTGTATTTTGTGTCCCTTCTAGAACATGTTTACATGCTGCAATGTTAAAAAAAAAAAAATGTCCCTATCTGCCTGAATATGTCTGTATTTTATTTATCTGTTTGAAACAGCTGTTGGCCATGCGACCCAATCCCAGATAAGCGGTTGAAGATGAGATGAGATGAGAAAAACTCTATTTTAACTCATTTCCATGGAATTGCGTTGCTAACGGCAACGGCTTGGGTCCATGTTCACTTCCTGTCAGTTGATGTCATTCACTACACTGCAACCAGAAATAAACTGGGACACATTTAGAATGCTTACATGATGGCTCTAAAAACGATGTCAACATGTAGGGGGTAGGACTTGAAATCTTAGTATGTAGCATATCTTCCATCTGGCTTTTAATTTGGGGTAATCCTACATTGTCAGCTCTTATATTTTTGATATTTACAATTTACATAATTTTTCCTGTTGGTTGTATTGGTATTGTTTTTAATGTTTTATTGTATTGTTTTGAAAGAGTTATTCTAATTTCTCTTTTTGGATGATTAAGTTCTCAATTCTGTTATGAAAAGCACTTTGGGCAGGTTGTATTTTTGCACGAGGTGCTAAAAAAAATTCTCATTATTATTGTTATTGTTATTGTTATGTGACCATTATCTTAAAAAGCATGGATACATTCCTCTGTAACCTACTTTCTTTCAAAATACCCAGGCAAGATATTCATTGTTCTCCAAACCAGGATGTATTATGTTGATTTTTCTTACTAGAATATGATGTTTAATGACCAAACAGTGATATTCAATCACAATCAGGATACCAGTATGCATGCATACAAATAATTAAATGAGGTACGATTAATTATGAAACCAAAAAGAAGATGGATCATCAGATTACCACTGCACCTGTAATTTGAAACACAGAAGATAAATGCATCCAGTAGTTTCTAAACAGGCCACGGAGCTCTTTGTAAAAAAGTAAATAAACACAGAGAACTGCTGCCGTACCGTTTTCTAGGATTTAATTCATATTCCACATTTGGCCACATGCTAGTCAGTGGTGTAACAGCAAGTGTTTTGTGTTTGACTGCTGATGTAAGACACCCGCTCATTCCCTGTTTTGCCCAGATTCGTATCAGATTAGTATTGCAGTGGGATGTGGGTGAAAAAAATTGTTTAGCCATGTTTCTCAGTAACTACACTCACCCTTCCAGATGACATTTTACCAGGGCCAAATTCCAGGAGGGAGTTTGTAATAGATGACACATTCTCCATCCTACAACACATTAAATCAATTATAGGAAGGCGGCTTGGCTCTATACGGCGATAACCTGTGGCTGATATTACAACAGTCTATTAGTAGAACTTGCAGGCTCTAGCTTTTCCTTTTATGATCCTAAAAGATGTACTGAAATCTTCTTTTCCATAACGCACCTGTACGGCCTAATCTTAACTTGACATCAAAATCCTACTATTTATAGAAGTTGCATTAAGATTCTGTCAGGATAGGGAGATAAAATGTATCCCAAAGAGATTAGAGTTTAACTTCTACATATGGGGAGACTTTCCCAAACCATACTGTACAAGTCGGATGTTTACACGTGTGCTGAAATCCACTAATGTCCTGAAATGTACTAATGTCCCATCTAAATGCAATTTCTGTTGCATTTAGGGAAATTAGAATGCCAGGTCTATGTCGCTGCTTTGCCGTGTGTGGGGGGGATTATATTATGTCATATTACATAATGTTAGATTAGATCAGATAAGATTAGATGAAACCTTAATTATCTCAACGACCTTAATGATCTCCATTGGGACGTTGAGATTAAGATTAGTGTTCCGACTACAGCACAGTAGGTGCAGAGCAAAAGAGAGGATAAATAGCATATGTCTCTGTGTCTCTGTGTGTGTGTGTGTGTGTGTGTGTGTGTGTGTGTGTGTGTGTGTGTGTGTGTGTGAGGTTGTGTTGTCTACATACACACTTGACATTCATGTCAGACTGAGTAATACCTAACTCACGTTCAATGGTTAATCATATGTGTGAAAAGTAAGATGTGGTGTGTGTCAACAAAGAAAAGGTTAACCTCCCCCCTACAACTGACTAAGAGGACAGAAACACATGGATCACCGCAGAGAGAGAGAGAGACGGTGTGTGGAAATTACAACACACACGCACACAGAAAACAAACACAAATAACCTGGGGCTACACATTCATTCCTGTTCTAACAACTTATGACAAGGCTGAAGTGAGCCTTTTTCAGGAGACCTCTCGTTGTTTAAAGGTCCCATATTGTAAAAAGTGAGATTTTCATGTCTTTTATATTATAAAGCAGGTTTAAGTGCTATATAAATACTGTTAAACTATCAGAACACTCAATCTACGGAGAAATACACACAGCCGGTATTCAGAAATTGTGCATTTGAAACAAGCCGTTAGGATTTCTGTCCATTTGTGATGTCACAAATATACAATATATAGATCATTACACGGTTTTAAACATAAACATTCTTAATGTGTCCCAGTTTATTTCCTGTTGCAGTGTATTTAAATATCATCAGCTCACAGGAAGTAAACATGGACCCAAACTGTTGTGTAGCAACGCAATTCTGTTCCATTGAAATTAACTAAAACGGAGCGTTTGAGACAGAGGGTGAATACAGGTATATTCAGACAGACAGTATGAGGAAAATAAAGGGTTTTTTGAACATTACAGCATGTAAACATGTTCTAGTACAAACATAAAATACAAGTATGAACCTGAAGATGAGCACGATATGGGACCTTTAAAAAGGCATACAGCCATTGCAATACATTTTGCTTGTGCATGCAGCAAACCTGAATCAAAGCAATAATATGGGTTTGTAAATACAGTACAGCCATGTGTTACTCAGGTTTGGTGTGTATTTCTACACACACGGAAGTCTAAAGGATCGATATATAAACTCTAAAGCTCACCCATCATATTGGAAAACCAAGTTGTGTTAAAGTATCGTGACCTTTGAAGGTGGAGCGGTGCTAAAGAAAGGTCTGGCTCCACACATTAGGCTCATTCGAGATGTGACAGGTCCACGCAGAAATCGATCATTAGCGAATAGTAGCATACAGTCAGACACAAAGGTAGGTTAACATTATGGGTTTCATTTTGCAAGATGCCGGTAGATTTAATATGCAGCATTAGCCGATGTTTTGTCAGTATTCCCTTAGCATAACATTAGCTACCTTATCTTTGTCCAGATGATTGTGTAGTTGGCATTGGGCTTGTAGATCTTTAGGTCATACACTGTACATACCCGTTTGTAAATTGGACATCGGCCTCCAAAGATTAACATATTTTTAACTGCTGACAGGTGTTCACTAATGCCAAAACATATCACTGACTGTAATGGGCGGCAAGCTGTCAAGGTCCTCCTGATTCATAAGGATCAATATCATTAACTAACTTTAATTTTGAAATATATGGCCCCTTTGCCTCTGTCAGCTTCTCTTTAGGCATTAGTCTTTCGCACGTACTTTATAATGTTTTAATGATGAACGATTGACAGATGACAGCTGAATAGATCCGTACGCTACCCTCCAAAAATGGCAGCGCGCCCCAGAATGCTCCGCGATTCCCATATATGTTTACACATACATATAAGTCAATATAAGCTATGTGGCCAAGGTTATGGTAATACAAATGTTTTAAACTGTACTAATAATTTAATTTTCACTTTTTAAAAATTCATTCAGAAAAAGAACCAGAACAGAAAAAAAAAAGATAAAGCTGTCGGTGGTTCTTCCAAATCCCTGCGCTACAAGAGAAGAAATACGGACTCGGCAGGTGCCTGTGCTCTATCCGATTTATTTGGAGAGACACCATCTCAGCCCAAAAGGCAGGGCTCTCCTGTGTCACTGCAGGATCAGGCTGAGGATAAGGTCAAGAAATACAAATAGGCAGAGCCATCGGGCCCTAGAGGGGATCCAGTCAGCCGGTGAAGAAAGCATCGAGCTGTTTTCTTTTCTTTTTTCTAGCTTGAAATATACTCTGCAAAACAGGTCCACATGCAACAACAGAGAGCGTATAAGACCTAATTAACTGCTCTAACCTTCTGCCTAAAGTGTACAACTCCATGATGAAAACACATACTGGCTGTCACAATACAAAATCCTTTGTAGGACATGCACACAGCACCCGGCCTGTGCTGTACAAGAACCCTGGCCTGGGAAAACGCCCCGAGCAGTAGTGGGCAGAATGAAGCAGACATGACAATAGTGCCGTCTGGTGGACAAAGAGGAAGGTGTTCATGAGTCACAACAGTGGTCTTCTTTACATGATCTCTTGTCACAGAATTAAGGTTCAGAAGATGCCATTTTATGACATTCCTGCTTAATCTGAAAAGATGACACATTTGTTTTTTGCTTTGCTTACTGTGAATCACCTGACAAACACATTGTTTACTAAATCTTTGGTAGCTGGTTCAGTAGTATTTTACTTTTTATCTTAAAAATAGCACAAATTGAATGAATATTCTGAACCCTGAACACATAAGGTACGGCTGGGACGATACACCTATCTCCCGATTCAATATGTATTGCAATTCTACAAGTATTGTGATTCAATATTACGATTTATATTGTATTTATGATCTTTAACACAAGATCATGGGAAAAAAAATAAATCATATACTTCTAGGGACTTTTATTTTGGAAAATATCTAAATTAATACAGTAAGAATGTTTGATTTTCAGCAAGTATGTAGTCAGAAACGTCCTGAAGTCAAATATATCAGTCATTGTCAGGCATTATTTATAAAGAAGATTTCCAGCAACTCAAAAATCAAAGAATAAATACATTTCCCTCACACATTAGTGATATTTTCTCTTTAATTTCTAAGGGACATGTAATGTTTTATACTTCTGGTTAATATTATCGAATCACTTATTTCCATATATGTATTTTTTATTATACAATTTTTCTTTGTTAACATTTTATTTTGAAGACCGGACATAGTCACACATGTATACTTCCTTTAACTTCGCCAAGTCCGTCGCTAAGTCTCCTATCAGCTTCATTCAGGGCTGTTTGAATGTATTTAATATAAATGTCAGTATATGGGTGCTCTATAGTTGTAGCGTTGGCCGATTTGACCATGGTGATGCGAGTGGCGGCTGGTTTGACCGCACGTTACCACAATACGATAATGTTTCCTGTCTCATGACAGAGTTATCATGCAGCTTTAGTCGTGATGTCTAGCTCTTCTTTTCTGGCAATGTTTGAAGCCCAAAGTGTTTCCATATTTTACTGTATGTGTAATGTTTACCACTTTGGATTTAGCAGGTCGTATCCATGTGGACTCTGCCGTTTTCTACTTTTTCGTTTCAGCTGGCTGTACCTGACTGCAGATGGTTTTGGTTGACAGATACGGAACGGATATGACGTCATGTTACTCAGAGTACAACAATAACAGTGGTAACTTCCTTCTACCTCCACATAAACTCAAATGAAGCAAATATATCGATTCTAGCATTAAAAAAATTTATTTCCACTCCTCCAATTTATCATAACAGTCCCATCCAAAAGAGAACGACAACATGGCAACAAATCAAGGAAACAGATGTCTACTACTTCACTAATGATCAACATGAATGTGATTGGAATCTAAAAGTGTGGGTCACTTGTTTTTCCTCTCTATCCCGTGCCATCTTCGACAGATCTGGTGGAGAGCAGCTTCTTCTCATCTGAATAAATTGCTTTCCTCATCCATCATTGTTCATCAGCGAGCATTCTTTCCCACCCTGGCTCTCAGTGCTTGATTACAATGCTTCTCTCTGCCTACACATTCCTATACAGCCATACCACTGAGCTGGTAAACACCACCTTCCACACAATCCCTGCTGCATTATATATTTTACATTTATGGCATTTGCCCAAAGTAGTTTGCAATAAAAACTGTTGATAGTTGCAATCCAATTTCAAGCTTGTAGCTGTCTGTTTCTTTTTTTTATTTTTAACTGCACTGATCAGGAGAAGCCCTCCAAATGTTGTTGTACCATGTAAAATGACAATACAGCTTTCTATTCAAATAGCCTAATGTTAAAATTAAAGAAGTACTGAAATACATCAGTTCAAATACAGCAGCAGACAGAAACTCTCTTCATAACAAGCATTACTTTTGGTCATTATATCCAGTGGAGAGAGTAGTTGGTTCTGCAGTATAATAACCGGTGTTGCACTTTATGTAATGCAGCTTTTCCTTTGAGCTCCTCCAGCAATTAAAATGCTACTGCAGCGAGACCACCACTTCAAAAGCTAACATTAAACTAAAACATAGCTTATGATACGGCCAAATGTCCCTCTTATTTTTTCTCATTATACAGTAGGGTGGTTAAATGGTTAATGACACCATCCTTAAAAGGCATTTATCTAGAGATCTTTAGTGACTGGGGATGGAGGACGTTCAATATATCTTGAGCAGCTTACCCTGCACTCTGATCCCCCTGGTTGGGAGTGATAACAAGTCCTTCCTTTAGGGTATCACCACAGTACCACATTATTATTCATTACGGGGAAAAAACAGGCATGATATTTAGAATGAATCCATTAGTCATAATAGGCTCTAAATTTGCCTAAACCCCAACAAAACTGATATTTTCAATGTATTATTTTGCTGTTTTGCTGTGTTGCCTAGCGACAACATTAGGTGGCACTAATACACTGCTTATGAATTCTCTATCCTTTATCTACTCTAGGATTGCATAGCATACTGGCTCTTACATAGTAACCCTGCCGCTACACACCCATGTTGCTATTAACCCCTTGTCATATATACACATAATATCCACTACTATATTCAGTACCCTTGCACTATCTCCACTACCATTGGCACACTGTCACTTCACTGCTGTACTTACAGTATGTTATCTTATTTTATTTTACTTTATTCTATTCAATTTGATCTCATTTTAAGGTGTATTGGTGTTGGATGCCTAAATTTCCTTTGGGATCAATAAAGTATCTATCTATTTATCTATCTTTTAGAGGGGTAGCGGTGAAGGACAGTTGATGTTCAGGGGTAGATAAATAGTCAACACTATATGTCATATAGAAGTGGTGTACATCATCTGAAAGCTGAGAACCTGATGATTAATTTGAGATTCAGCTCAGCACTGTGTGTCAAGTTGTTCTTGTCATTAATAAGAAAAATATATTAATTAATTAATTAATTAAAATGAATTGTGAAAGTGTATCAGGGCTTAGAACATGATGATTTGAGTTTTTGATGGACATTCCCATGCTCTATTATGTCTCATAAATTGTTGCAGCAATGTTTGGGTTGATACCATTTGTTACAAAGATTTGGTGCTAAAATTTAACCATTTTTACCAATCGAGTATTGATAAAAATTATCAAAAATCCCTCCAAAATACCACATTAAGACACCAAAACCTTGAGGAGCACCACAGAAAAATCCATGCTGTGATTTGGTATTAAAAAAAATTTACATTTGGAGAAGAATTGCATTTTTCGGCAATTGGATGGCAAGCACTTCTGTTCTAGAAACTGCTCAGAAACCCCCTTATTGTCAATATAGCTAGGAAAACCATACATCCTCTGAATGTCCTCCAGTTTGTGGTTGTAAAGTTTCATGAGGCTGTGATTATCTTAGAGGTCACCACAGGTCAATTTATACAGTGAGGTGAAGTTTCACTACAATGAAATGGCTACTATGGGGATTAACATCATCACACATGAATACAATTGGGCTCATTGGATCCACAAAAGTCTCAGCTTTGCAGTCATACACAATTTATGAAATTCCAAGCCCGGTAGGGACCCCAGTATGCAAAAATATTCAAATACACCATCTTAGTATTGGCGAAAATAACACATTTGTACTGCATGCAAAGAAACTGCACTGTTATTTAGCCTCCTTCCCAACAAGCTGGCATGACATGGTTGGTACCCGCTTGTACTTGAGCCCTCTACAACCTCTCAAAGACAGAGTAGCGTCCAGGCCCGCCGCCTGAGTTTTAAGGGGTTAAACTGATGAACTGCTGAGCAAAACCTTTTTCATACAGACCAGCAGAAGAGGGCTGAGTGGCTTGAATCTCTAATACCAGTCATTTTCAAGTCAGAGCCCTTGGCATCCATCCTGGAGCAAACTATCACCGGCTTGTTCATTTACTAGTTTTGCCCTCAACAATCATTTGCAGGCTGGACTGACCCTGAAAACAGCAAACAACTAGAAGTACCCATATCTCATCTTTGTTGAATTCTCCAGGAAAACCTTCACTCACAGCCCAATATAGGTTATACTGTACAACAATTAGGCAATGTCGCAGCACATACAGAGATCACTGATGCCTTGACATGATCAACTAAATAGCTGTGGTCTCTCTGCACTATGTTTTGCTTCTTAATTAGATGTATAGAAGTAGATGAATCAATCCTGTGCAAGAGTAGAGTGAAGTTAAACAAGGTAAACCTTGGCTATATGCGCTGTAGGACGTACAGTTGCATTTACATTCTAATACGCTGACATTTGCACAGGAAATTAATCATGCATGCAGACAACCATGCATATTCACAAAAACCACCAGGGATCCATTCCCAGGGAGTCCTCAACATACAGATAGGATGCACACACTAAAAAGACAAGGCAGGCTCAGGCAAGATAATTAAACACGCACACACACAGTCAATTACTCAAGTGCACTTTATGTCAGTGCCTTTGAGGCAAAGATAAAAATGTTTAACATAAGCCATCCACTGTGCTACTAAATGTCATTAAAACTAGATTGTGATGGTGTTTTTTTTTTTCAGGCTTTTAAACACTGTAAATGTTGCCAAGAGGAAAAATTGGACACTTATGGTCAAACATAATTATTTAGCTTCAGTTGATTAGGCTAAATGATAACATGAATACTCCCCTCTTAGCCACAATAATCATACAAGAGGAACAGAGAACAGTGAGTGAAATGTGATTTTACACACTGGTGTTTGTGGGGCAACTACTACTACTTTGGACAGATGCAATACCAGAAAATGTCACAATTTAACATAATGCACCATTACATATTACCCACACAATTTTAAAAAATATATTAATGAATTAATAAATAAATTCAAATTAATTCTGAAAGTGTATCATGGCTTAGAACATGATGATATGAGTTTTTGATGGGTCATTTCCATGCTCTATTATGTCTCATAAATTGTTGCAGCAATTTTTGGGTTGATACCATTTGTTACAAAGATTTGGTGCTAAATTTAATCATTTTTACCAATTGAGAATTGATAAAAAATGATCAAAAAATACCTCCAAAATACTACATTAAAACACCAACACCTTGAGGAACACCACAGAAAAAGCCATGCTGTGATTTGGTATTAAAAAAAAATTACATTTGAAGATTTCTGCAAGAATTGCATTTTTTCGGCTATTGGATAGTGAGTGTTTCTGTTCTGGAAACTGCTCAGAAACCCCCTTATTGTCAATATAGCTTGGAAAGCCATACATCTTCTGAATGCTCTAGGTCTGCAGTTTGTGGTTGTAAAGTTTCATGAGGCTGTGATTATCCTAGACGTCACCACAGGTCATTTTATACAGTGAGGTCAAGTTTCCAAAAAAATGGTCTCACTACAATGAGGAGAACAGTGAGTGAAATGGAATTATTATAGGTGGATGAATGGTGGGGCAACAACAACTACTACTTTGAGATGCAAAACCCAAAAATGTCACAATTTAACATAATGCACCATTACACATTACCCACACAATATAACACAGGTGATAATCCTGCAGAGCACTCACCTGTTCTCCTAAATTTGTTGCTATGATACTGCAACAATTCCCAGTTCGTGTTCACTATGATTGACCACGTTGTCCTGCTGCTTTCAATGTTTGGTAATCCATCTCAGAAAGTTGCTTGGAAATCCTTAAAAAGCGTGTTCTTCCTGGATAACCGCTCCACGTTAAATCGTATTATTTATACCAGCGGTTTAGTTAGAAGATAATCCACATCGTTCATGAAGACCGCAGTTCAAAAGACTTCTGCCATCTACACGAGCTAACGACCAACAGGTGGCTACTAGGCAACCAGCCAATCAACGGTGGATGACGTTATGACAGCTGCCCTAAAGTGAAGCCAACATAGATTTAATAAAGAACACCTTAAATACATTTTCCCCAAAGATGTTTTTTTTTGTCATTTTAGGTAGTTGTCATCACGCTGGTGTATGTTCAAATGTTAATTATTCTGATAAGTTTGATTTTAATTAATTGATGCTATTCATCTTATTCTTTTCTTGATCTAGGGTGCTTCTGTCTAGAGTAGGGGTCAGCAACCTTTACTATCAAAATAGCCATTTTAGGCAAAAAAAAAAAAAATAATATCTGTCTGGAGCCGCAAAACATTTGAGCATTGTGATTAAGGTAATACAGTTTTGTAGTCTAAGTATATAGTATATAAGTCTAATGCAATGAGGGCAAAAGTGCAAATGTGCGATGGAGTATTAGAGCCACATTGATGGAAAAAACATCAGAGATTTACAGAATAAAGTCAGAACTTTACGAGAAAAAGTTGTAATATTATGAGATAAAGTGGGCGGGACCTCGATTCTGCAACTTTTTTTATACATTATTTATTATACACATGTTCATATACAGAAGTACTAACAGATAAATAGTCAATAAAAAACAACAAAAAATAAGACAAAACAAAAATAATTGCATTTACATTTCATAATGCCAGATTATATTAATTTAATTACATGAAGGGCTTAATGGCTTTTTTCTTTTTAACGATAGGTAAGGTGATAAGGCTGTATTGTTTGAATTCATTAATAAAGTGCAGGAAAGTTGGCTTGGTTTTGGACCATTTCTTCTTGTGAATATGGAATTAAAAAAATAATAAATAGTTGTATGATATACAGCATGTTATTTTCACAGCCCCCTGATCGCTACTGCGCAGACTCTGGCCCCAAGTCAAAATCTCAAGATGGCAACTCCTGCACACAGGATAGTTTGACTTTTGTATAGCGAGAGGAAGTGGAGTGGACATGTTGGAATGTAAACATCTGTAGTTCTATATATACATACAAAGGGTGCAGTTGAAATGTAATAACGTAATGTAAAGTTGTGTAGACGTATATACAAAGTAGCTGTAAATTGTAATTGTAGTACTGAACATATAAAACCAAATGTGGAATTTGTCAGTTGGACGCGTCATCTATCCTTATAGTCTATGGTCACAGGTGATATCAAATTTGTGACATCTGCTCATGCCAAGGGCTTTTGGGCATACGTAATGTTGTTTTCCCACACAAGGGGAACTTGGCATTTTGTGGGATGCTGTCCCCCATATAGCGGCCTCTCGAGCCAATTTTAAAACTATTACAGTAGCCTATATCAGCCACTGACATTACTGCCAGCAGGTGGGGCTTTTTTTTACATTCAATGGCCTGAAAGATTGGATTCATACGTAGGAGAACAAATTAACAAAACAAATATGCATTTGCATCTTAGTGGTGTACGAAGAGGGGCTATAAAGGGGTTATGTAAGGTTTCAGACATTTCATACATATGAGCAGGCTTTAGTTGTTAACTGAAATCAACCTTGAAAACACAGGACGGGGTCCAGATTACCTCCAACTGCATTGGCCTGGCATTAATCATATAGATAAAGAATGTTTAAATAGTTAACGCAGTTTTGATCCTATACATGTATTTTACAACCGGCTAGTGATAGGCATTTTGTCAAGTATAGGAGTGCAACTAACATGAAAAAGAGAAGGACTGGAGGGAGTCTACCTCCAGCAGCACACTCCTGCTGAGGCTGGCATTTAATTAAAAGAGAGAGAGAGAGTGTGTGATCTGCCCTGTGCAATGCTGGCATCAACCAAAAAGTCACTTTTCAAAAAGGGCATATAGCCTATAGGGGAGTCAGTAGTATAGGCTACATACTCATCTGCTTTAGTACTGCTTTAAATGCTTCTTATACTCTTGAGGTCGGGGTAACATGGTAGGGTCGCTTGATAATGTCGCAGACCATTGTTTTTGCATTATCGTATCATTTCTTGGGGCATTTAATTGTTTTTTCTTTGTTCCTCCATACACATTGATTACTTGTATATATTGTGTGAATTGAATTGAGTGTATTAATGTGCCAGACAGAACAGGACACAGCTATCGAGACAAACTCTTGCGTACATAGACTTAATCATTAACATAGCACAGATTTGTATAGCTTTATAATAGTACCTTGAATAAAATATAGTGCCTATCTTTACTGTAGTAGACTATCGATGCTTGTTAATGCCTCAAAATCAATGTCATCAGAAAATCTGTTTCCCCAACAGAGACTCTCTCTCTCGCTCTCTCTCTCTGGTTGTTGCAATTGTGCAGCTCGGCCACTAAGTGTAGCTGTAAGTCCACAGTTGAGTCAAACACCAGTGAGGTAAAAAGGCATGTCCTCTGAAATAGAAAGCCACGGTTATCAGAAACATGTTTCACAAAATATAATCATGAGCTGTTAAAAGGCTACAGTCATTCCTCAGTGTTACTCCTACTTTATATTCACACATCTACATCATCTGTGAATCAATGAGTCTTACGGAGTCGCTGAGCAGCTCTGCCACATAAGATGGGGGATAAATGCCTTCAGGGATGTAGTGTACCAAACATTTCTGAAGGGGCACAGTTTCACTCAAACATATCCATAAGGAATATCAATTATAGAATAGAATAGATTAGAATTTCTTTATTGTCATTGCACAGAGTACAGCAAAATTAAATAGCAATCCTTACGGTGCATACACATATAGTAATACAAATAAAGAGTAAGAAAAAAAATATGTATTATAAATATAAAATCTGCATAACCAATAAAAACAGTAAGATATTGCACATCTGTGGAGTTGTATTGGCTCCATATACAAGTAATAAATAAAATAGAAATGTACAAAGAAATAACTAAGGTGCAGTTGGAATGTAAAAATCTGTAGTTGTATATATACATACAAAGGATGCAGTGGAAATGTAATAACGTAATGTAAAGCTGTGTAGACATATTACAAAGTATAGCTGTAAATTGTAATTGTAGTACTGAACATATAAAACCAAATGTGGAATTTTTCAGTTGGATATATTATCATTTGGTTATTTCTAAAGAAAGACAGAATATGAAGAGCAAGAAAAAAGCTTTGTTGGAGAAATCTTGAATATAAATTATTTGAGGTAGTTTGAGTTTTGCATTTCATCAGTAAATGATTGCTAAAATGCACCTTTCTTACCAGAAGGGAAACAGTATACAGCATGCAGTATCTCAGTCCGTGCCCCAGGTCTTTTTAGTTGAAAAGGGATTTAAACCAGCAATTTCTACACGACTAGATAACTCCGTCAACCTAAAGAAAAAGTGTGATCAGCGAGTGTCGTGCTTTCTGACTATGACAAACCTCCTGTGGAGCATATTGTGGGTGGGTGACAGCAAAAGGCAAAAGACCTTTTGATTGTCCTGCTTGTTCTCATGTCTGTAGATACAATCATTCAACATGCACTAGTAAGAAGGATCTTATTTTCAGCATGCACTGTAGTCATTTGTAAATCTGTTACAACAAGTGAGGCCATAGAATAAGAATTCAAGGCACGCTGCTATGCCATGTCAGCAGAGGAAGAAGTATTCAGATCATATACAATAGCAATTACTAGCAAATTAATAGATTAATAGTCCTGATGTATTTGCAGTAAAATGAAGTTTCAAAAGATTTATTCGTTATGCAGAATTTAATTTAATTTAATATTTTATAAGCAGATCATATGCCTTGTAGACAAAAATAGTAACTTGTTAAGTAGTTGTCGAATAAATGTAATGAAGTAAAACGTACAATTTATAAATGAATATACTCAAGTAAAGCACCTGGATATTGAACTAATGCTTGAGTAAATGTACGTTCAACACTGTCATCTGCACACCAGTGTTCCTCAGGTTCATTTCTCTATTGTGTTTTATATGTGTGTATCTGCTTTGGGATAATACGCTGTTTCAGATGTACGCTGTGCAAAAAGGAAGAATAATAAGGTCCAGAATTAGACACACAGCCGTATTGAGAGCAGTGAATTACTTAGACACACAGAAAAAGATTGAGAGGAAGGACGGGGAGGAGGGAGGGAGTGAGGGAGGACGGAAACACTTTGTTTAATTTGCTTGATCAGACAGCCATATAGTCATTTAGTTGGTTCCTAATTGCTGAGTAATCGTCTGATTGTAACCATTTGCTGCTCGCAATCTGTGTTAGCAAGCAAATACTTTAATCAGGTTTATATCAAACAGTTGCCTGTAAAAACATGACATTTACAACAGAGCGCTATAAAGCTGTGTAAGCCAATCAATAAGCACACACACACGCACTCATACACACACACGCACGCACGCAAACAAGCACAATGCATGATTTAATGTCAGCTTCTCTGCATGGAGCCGAGCCAAGCAGCAACACAACACACCCACTAACTCTTCTCTCCCACTCTCCAGCTCTTCTCTGTCCGTCTCTCTGTCTCTTTGTCTCTCTTTTAATTCCTCTAAATATGAGGAATATTTACATCTAAATGTCAAGTGTGCAAATGAGGTCTAAATGCCAGATTTATTTATGACGATAGTTCATTAAAATGAATGGCTTTTAAAAACAAAACAAAACAATAATTTAATAATTGATTGACCTATTTGCAATTGTGAAACTTTTTTGTTTGCTATTTTCCACAGTATATAATATTACAGTACTACAAGCATCTTGTTCCAGAGTGGAAAATAGCCACAAGCGGTATAGTGGGAAACCAAGTCAGAGGTTTAATTCCTTTCATTATGTTTTATATATTTTTTACTTTCTTGCCTTCTGAATCCGTGCGAGTGCGTAGTGAAGTTTGAAGCAGAGTGCTCAAATGTTTGAAAAGCAGTACCGTGTGGGATGCTGAATCCCCCCAAAAATGAGTACAACAAATAATCCTCGTTGAAGTCCAAGCAAATGTTTTATTGACACGATGACATACAGTACGTGTTTGTTTTTACAGATTTTAACACCATGCTGATATCTGCAGGCTGCAGTGTAAATTTTTCAAGTTTATCCTAATGTTTGTCAGTCAATAATAAATCTCGGAACCATCGGCTCTCGGTCTGATGACGGATAACGCCCTGGGGGGCAAGGGGCTATATTTCTGGGGTTCCGGTGTAGCCAGCGTATATCCGGGCCTTCCTTTTCCGTGCGCTACTCATTGTTTGCAGTCCAATTAGCAACTTGAGATGCAAGACTGGAGTTGAGAGACGACAGTTTCACAAGTAGACAGTTTACAAGCTAATTTCAAACCAATAAAAAACTAAATCAGCATCAGATGATAGCCGGTATATTCTGAGATAGCATTTCGGCCAATGCGTTCCGCCTCTTTTGGTCTACTCGGACTACAAACGGAAACCAGAACACTTCCGCTACCAAAATCTTGTGTCCTTGCCTACAGATTCTACATGTGAATGCAGAATTTGTTTATAGAGATTAGTCAATAATAAAGAATGTTTCTCGATTTTTAAAGGTCGAATATTGTAAAAAGTGAGATTTTCATCTCTTTTTTTATTATTATAAAGCAGATTTAAGTGCTGTATAAATACCGTGAAAGTATCAAAACGATCAATCCTAAAGTTTCGGACATACAAAAATATCTCACGTACTGTATTAGCGTACTCAATAGCATGTTAGTATGGAATTTCGGACGCAACCTTAGTGGATGACATCAGCTGACAGGAAGTAAACATGGACCCAATCTGTTGCCCAGCAACGCAATTCCATCGAAATGTTGTAAAACGCAACGTTTCAGACAGAGGGTGAATACAGGCATAGTATGGGAAAAATAATATTTTTTCTAACATTACAGCATGTAAACATGTTCTAGTAGAAACACCAAATACGTATGAACCTGAAAATGGGCATAATGTGAAATTCATCCAAGTAGAGCTCATTAAGCATCGTCTTTTTTATAAATAAAAATACTTCCTGTTGCTAAATATTGCTTACATCTCACAGCTGGAAACTGCCTAGTGCATGTGTTCATTGGCCGTTTCTTAATGTTGGCCATTGAACACATCCATTGGAGCCATTTTAGGTCGAAGCACTTGTTCAACAGCATCTCAGTGGTAGCTGTATAGAAGGAGGGGGGAGGATGTTTCTGACCGAGCTTTCTAACCAGGTTTAACCAGCCATTTGTGAGATCGTAAACCACTGGCTTTATCATCACCAACCCCCCTTCTCAACCCCAACACTTCCCACATGTACCAATTAGTGCTGTAAATAGCCCGTTGTTGAGTATTTCTGTGGCTGCATTCATGCACCACTTTAGTATACTCTAGATATATGCTATTATATTATTGACTGACACGGCATTGAGGCTCCCTGGATTATCAATCAATCATGCGTTTCAGTCTGTTTGACAAACAGCAGCTCCTTTCATGTCATTAACTTTCCCTGCTGGTTATTGGATCAGCAAACACACTGTAGTGTGCATATTCCGCTCGAGCACCATCATAAAACCATACACTCAACCCACGGATGACTCAACCTATCAGGTAAAACACGGCGTTGTAAAGTTCTGTGGGTCTAAATCAGAGCTTTATGGTGGTAAAACATTGGACGTATCGCTTTTCTGTCTGTTTTTTCTGCATCTTTATCTTTTGTCTGCCAACAGAGTCCTACAGCTGCATAATGGAGCGCTGCTTCTCGGTGGTCAATGTATACAATCCATTTTCTTTCTTTGTTTATTTCTTTCTTTCCTTTCTTGATTGATTGCCGGCTTCTACTTTCTATTGTCAGTCTTTGCAATTTACCAGCACTGGAATAGGCTAAGCATCCACCACCATGTTTGAAGGTTTAGGTTTTTAGGTATGAGCTATATTGCCTTTAATAAGCATTCATTTTGACTGTACCTTCACTAACTGGAGTGTCTTTGATGCAGATAAACGTCAATTATCTTGAAAATTGAAATTGTTTTTATTTGTCTTTTCATTTCATAAGAAAGCTTTCTGAGAAATACAGCTCTTTAAATTATTCACAGAAAAGGTGGTTTTACAGAAATTCAGCGTAAATATTATCAAAGCTGTTGAGTTATATCTGTTATTGTGATTTTATAATGAATTCACAAAGAGGGGGTTCCCTTTTGCACTTTCTTCTTGATTCTTTTGTCAAAAACAGCCTTAACCAATCTTTGCAGAATGATACAGCCTCATCTATAGTTATAATCCACATAGCAATGCTGTAGCAACCACCCACATTTTAAAACAAAATCAATTACCCATCTTGAGCATGTAGGCTGAAGTGAGACAAAACCTTTGTAAGACATGTATATGTTAGAGCACATCCCTTTTGATGTTTGAAATTATAACATACACGTATACAGTATGTCATATGTTCACCAAAATCTGCTTCCTTTAAAGGAACAGTGTGTAACAGAGAGGGGGATCTATTAGCAGAAATTGAATATAATATTCATAACTATGTTTTCATTAGTGTATAATCACCTGAGACTAAGAATCCTTGTGTTTTCGTTAGCTTAGAATGAGCCCTTCATATCTAGATAGGGAGCAGGTCCTCTTCACAGAGTCCGCCATGTTGCTCCGCCATGTTTCTACAGTAGCCCCGAACAGACAAACCAAACACTGGCTCTAGAGAGAGCCTCTCACATTTTTACGTTACCTGAAGGCCACTGTAGCACTCCGACACGCTTGTGAAACCGCGGTAATGTGAGCCGCAGAGTGCAAAACCGTGGTAACGCCAGCCGCCACCTGACTTCTGTTGCCCCTAAAGTAGTGTTATTATGGTAAGGATGACCTCTGAGTGAGGCGAACAGCGTTACCACGATTTTGCACTCGGCGGCTCGAGTTACTGCCGTCTTGGAAAGGGAGGAGTGAGCGGAGGGATACTCAGTTGGTTGCAATCTGCAACCACACTGCTAGATGCCACCAATCCTACACGCTGTACCTTTAATCATGACAAACTTATTGAGAAATCTAATCATTGTCACATTTAAAACATATGGTCTATTACGGATAAAACACAGTACACTTCTGTATACAACAAAAATCAACTGTTGACACACATGTATCAAATCCATGCGGACCACTGATACCAGTGAGCAATAATGCACCCCTATAGAGCAAAGTAATTTAGACAGTTGTTACAAGAAGTACGAATGTTAATGTTTTAATGTGATATTGTGTGCTAACACTTTGACTTGTGCTTACTCTTATTCCTGATTTGGATACAAAAAAAATATGAGTTTTTGATCAATTATGAAGTTTCTGAGTGCAGACTTCGACAGTTTTCGCCCCAGTTCTCGTTGCAGCTGCTTCTCTTTAATTTTGGCAGTTTTGCTGAGACTGTGAATAAAGCAAAGAGAAAAAAACACTCTGACACCGTAGATTGTAGATACATCTCCCATTGTAAAATAAATAAATAAATAGATTTAAAAAAAAAAGAGAGAAAAGAAAACGCCTCCCGGTGTAAATGCTGCAATTTGCCTCTCAGCTGGTGGAGGCAGCTTTGACAACGGCTAAACAGCTCTGAGGCACAAAAACAATCAATACAGATTCTCTGCTCCATCCCGAGCCCACCTGCTCTCTGCTCCGAGTCCCACACAGGGAGGCAACCCCCACCTCCACCACCACAATCACTGTACATGTGCACACACAAAGACACACGCACACATACTGTATATATGCAAACACACACACACACACACACACAGCCTTCCTGTGTCACATACCAGAGTTTTAAACATTCCCAACAGATGAAACGCCTCACCTGGTGCAAACTGTGTCTCACCTTGTCTATTGTAAATTAATAACTGAGATTTCTTCACTTCCATATACACAAGGCTGCTGTTTGAGTCTGTCAGTATGCACCCACTAGGTGGTCCCTCTGCCTCGCTTTCTCACATTGCGCCTGTTATTTGTGTGTGTTACTCCCGTTCAACGCCCACTTCCAGGATTACAGCGCAGCTCGCCATCAGACAATCAAGCAGGCGCCATGACACACGCAGATTCCTCTCCCACAGTTACACTTTGACTCCTCTTTTTCATATTGCAGTGTTGTTGACGCACCCGTGTTCATACTCTGGGTCCATTTGATGCATGTGTCAGGCGTGAGGTGGAGGTTTAACTGATTACATCAAACTCCAGTGTGGTAAAAGAGCACAAAGGTGTCAATCTGGGCCCTGTGATGGGAGATCAGTGGAACAGTAATGCAATGGTAGTGAGTTATTAAATGAATAAAGAGGCAGAGCTGCCGAAGAGTATTGATTTTTCACAGCTCCCCGAGGCTCCGAGGGCTTTCAAGGCAGGGGAAGGACACACACACACATAGGCGTGGACACACATGTATGCACACATCTACAGACACACATACAGACAGAGAAAGAAAGGTTTAAGAGTGAAAGGATAATGGCCCCAGCAGTTGCAGTCTCACTTAAAACACAGTTTGGGCTCTCAAGGTTTCCCACCGGTCACCGATCGCCACATTAAAAGGACTCATTCGGAACCAGCCGGGTTTTGTTCTCTTGTGCTCGCCTCAGCTGTAATGCATGCACTCAACATTTTGCACAATGCCAGCCACACTCACACACATGCTTTAGGTAGAAGCAATAGCTGTGTTTGTAGCAGCTTCCCTCGCCACCTGGGGCTCGGCGTAGGGAAGAAAAAAATCAGTTAAAAACCTCTTAATCATAAAAATATGAAGCGTAATAGATTTCACAAAAGCTCCGGTGTGATGAATGGCCTTATCTGATGATTAAGCTGAGCGATTTACCCTGAAGGTGAATGAATACCAGGAGAACCTGCCTTCAGTAAGAGTATCGAAATACTATTTTGCTTTGCTAATTCTCAAAAACACAGGTATTATCTTGATCGAGGCGCGGATCGATGATTTGCCTAATCCTGCTCGTAATAAGCACGCATGGCTAACTTTTAACAGTAACTTCCCTGAAGTTGAGTTCTCTGCACTCATTTTGGTCGACCACACTGGAAATGACACTCTTTCTTTGTGTGTCATTTTGATGAATGCCTGGGGCATTTTCACACAGTGCAAATGTGAGGAAGCCGAGATCCATCTTGATTTCAGGAGTCCATCGGTGTCCAGAAAGGGGAGGGTCGGTGTCCATCTGTTAGCTTGACGTGACACAAAAGGGAACCACTGACCTCATACTTGTGTGTGTAGGTGTGTGTATGTGTGTGTGTGTGTTTTTGAATTTCTACATAGATCCAACAGTACAGAGACATGCATTGCCGTCTCCCCTCCTCTTTTCTTTCCGTACATATTCTTGTAAAGGCGTAACAATCCCTCCCCTCAGCATCCACAGACATTCAGAGTGATTCAGCCTTCGTAATGAGTCCTGAAGGGCCTCTTGATTGCAGGAACACGAAAAAGATGCTGGCAATTGCTGGCGTCTTGTCTCTATTAGATGCTGGAGCTCCGTCTTATTGATAAAAACCTTTTCTCAATAATGGCCCTAATGTAGTTTCTTTCTTCTTTGCCAATGACGGCAGGTGCACACAGGTCTCTCGGCAACTCCTGCATCTTTGTGCTTTGGTGGTTGACCAAAATATGTGGATTCGCAGACTGATATGATAAGGATAAAATCCTGTTGAAACCTTGTAAAAGGAGAATTCGCACTCATTCTGTCCTTCTGAAGCAATTAACGCTTTTGTACGTGGGTTACGGGCTAAAGAATTTCTATTAGACCTCTGTTAGAGGTATTTTGTGCGAGTTTAAGGACGAGAGAGGAGGCCTTTGTTTGACTCTGAGGATGAAGCTCTAATGGAGTGTCATTTAGGTGAAATGTGAACAGAAGACAGAGTAGGCAGACATGTTTCTGATATGATGAGTCTTATAAAGTTCAATCAGCGACAGATTAGACCGCGTCTAAACCCAAAAGACTAACGGCAAGAGCTGAATGCCACTGGTATTGAGAGGAATTGAAACCACTTTGTGTTGTGGTGTTTCAGCAACGGATGGAATTTCAACTATTTACAGAAAATATAACAAAATACAGAAACTTGTACAGGATCTATCCAAGTGAATAACATTCCAACCAGACAGATGTAAATCAGGACAGAGAGGATACAGGCTGAACACACAAAAGACAGAGAGACAAATAGACGGCAGCTACAGGACAGACAAAAATCCCAGTTGCACTCGGCTGCGCTGGCTGAGCACATTCCCACCATTCAGACTGCAGGGAAATCAATAGTTTTCTTCCCCACATACAGATGAATTTTTCCACGGTGGACTCGTGTTCCGCTGAAATGTTCAACATTTTTACATTTTGGAGGAGAATGGCCGGTTAAACCTTGAGTGATGAATGATGAACAACAGAAGCGTTCCTTTTGTGTCCTTATACTTTTATCTGTGAAACATTTGGTACAGTTTCTAGGACATGCATACACCTTGCTATGGAAACTCAGATACAACTGGATGATTCTCAAACCGGATTTCAAGGCACACTTTCGCCTTAAACACTTTCGCCAAATGAAGCCATGTACTTTTAAGTTTGGTCATATCTTTTAGTGCATCTTATTCAGTACGTCAAACGTCTTTAATAATTGATTAATTAACTGTTTCAGTCACTTTTCTAGCAAAAATACCAAATATTTGCTGGTTCCAGCTTCTCAAATGTGAGTATTTGCTGCTATTCTCTGTCAAATTATGATAGTAAATGGGATATCTTTGGGTTTTGGACTGTTGGTTGGACAAAAACGGCAACTCAAAGGTGTCACCTTGGGTTCTGGAAACTGTGATGATGACTATTGTTGGACATTTTATAGACTAAATGATCAAATGGGAAAATGATCGGCAGATTTAATCAATAATGGACGTAAATTGCAACCTTAATATCTGAGTTCAATTTATTCTAAAATCACGGTAATCACATAATGCGTGGTCTGTATTTCAGGTATAACTGGCCTCCCACCTTTACTTGTTTGCTAAACATGTCCTCATATATCAATAGAAGCTTAACTTTGGTCATTTACATCAGTCCAAGTATCATTTGGATGTGATTGTTGTAATGTTTTAATCTGACGCAACGTCTCCATTTCAGCAGAAGGATCAGGACTCAAACAGGTAGGGTCTGTTTAGTTGCCTAAAGTTCTTTAAACATCAGATGTGTCAAATAAACAACGGGAAAATGAGAAACACTCGCCTGCGAATATTATAGCCTATGTCTAGGGATTTTACTGTGAAAGGTAAGAATGGAAGGAGTGGATCTGGTCTGCGTTGAAAAAAAACGTTTTCGCTGCGGGAAATTAACATTCGCCTCCCGTTTACTCCCATTCTATGCGAGCGAAGGAGCGGAAAAACATTTGCTTGCGGTGATGAAGCAAATTTGCATCTTTGCATTCAAAGTGCTGTCCAATTTTGGAGAACTTTCAGGCGAATATCACCTCGGCAGGCGATGGTCACTCGCCATTCACGCACGTGTGACCATGCCCTATTAAAGTACTCATGACATCAGTTCGAAAAAATCTATTGACGTGTGAATTAATAGCACAAAGGTATGTTGCCTTAAAGACCTTAAGCCCTTAATCCTAATTTTCTAACATTTAGGAAATGTACATTTGTCCAGTTGGCTTACAGTGACAAAAGGACTCGCACCACAACACTGACTCAGGTCAATTTTGCCAGATTTCTATCACAGCCTACAATCTGGAGGTTGTCAGGGGAGATTCCTCAGTCTTGACCGATCCGGTAGCCGCTGCCAGCATGTATTGCTTTTGTTGTTCAGACAGTAATTACAGACATCGGAGCGAGTTGTATCCACAGGTGCTGTATATCTAACAACACAGAGGAATTAATGCAGTTAGCGTGGGCCGCTGTAGCGCTGTCTCCTGCTGAGAGTGTAACCCAACAGGCCTTTAATGCAGAGTGGAGCTGTGAGGAGTGCCAGCCTACGGTGAGCTGATTCAATCCTCCCCTCCGTCCTGTTTTAACACAGGATCCTTTAATGCAGCCCTAACAACATTTGGGGAGTATTTTTAAACAAAATGAAATTGCCGAGGCGCCACCTCCGTCTGCCCTGGTGTGGCGTGGGATACAGTTCCCCCCGGTCGAGCGAGCTCAGAGAGGCTGCAGGAATTTAAACTCCTACTAATGAAGATGGGGGGAGTGCTGTTTCTCCACTATAGGATTACATTGTCATACAGCACTATAATGCAACAGTCCTATATGGCAGCAGGGGGGTTTCATGCAGTGTGTGGCACAAAGGCTCAAGCATGGGCGTGTCTGGAGGATTTGTTCAAATATCAAGTAGCATTTGGCTTCATTGCAATCTGATTTAATTAGATTCTGATTATTATTTAGTCAATGCAATAGGCCAAGTTGAACAGGTTGTGGCAAGTGACATTTTCAACAATCAATTATTCATTTTATTTCTACTATGCTAAAAGGGATATACAGTTTTGCACGACGCAGTATGCTCTCCAAGTAGTCATGCAACCTCTGCCCCCGTCTATAGTCTGTTTCTGTGTTACTCCCTGTGCACATATATATGTCCTATATGTGTGTGCGTGCATGTGTGTCGTCTCATGTCGTGGCAGCTGTAGCCTTCTGAATGTTTGATGTGACCACTGGTGTGAGGAGAGGATCTGGAGTCTCGAGGTCAAGAGGGTGTGCTTTGACATACTGAGGAGAGAGAGGCACAGGCGAGGGGGACTCCTTGATGTTTGTCCTGTCGATAGCTCTGCTCAGGGGAATATTCTGTCTCAATGTGTGTGTGGGGGGGCTTCCATCTTTACTGGGCTACAGTTTTATGTCTGCGTGGCCTATAGCTCCTAAACAGCTTGTGTTTGTAGTCTTGAATAGTTCAGTAGTTGAAGTGAGGAGCCAGTGCAGTTAGAAGGAGGTCATTTCTCACCAGGCCGCATGTCAAAATCTGGGGATTCAGGTGAATGTTACATATTGTGTAATGTATGATTGGTTGTCATTTTTCAAAGTGTGTTGATGGGAAAACATAACCGTTCTGGGCAGGTAGCCCGGTGAAGGCTGAACGGTGCCAGGTTTATTTTTGCAGCACGGTGTAAATAAACAGGGGGGAGCTACTGTATGGCTCCATAGGTTCCTCTGGGTGACACTGTTGTCACCCAGTTTCACAAATATCCTCACCGCTATGTTACGACACACACTCACATCATGGACACGAACACACACACACACACACACACCAAGGCTCCTCTTTCACCACCACTACTGGATTTCTGCATAAGTTATATAAGTATCATGATTTTTTTTCTTTTTGTTTTGGAAAATATTAATTTTCAAGTGCAATTTTACCTGATTACACATTCACATTTAAAACAGAGACAGAGGGTAACAGGCAACACAGGGTTGAAACTACATGTGTACTTTAGATCAGCTGGCTGTGGAGGCTCTGTTTTGATTATTGACTCCTGGAAAACAGGGGATGGATTTACACATGGTTTGGGGGTGGGTGAAAGTTATTAGTTATTATTCAGTTTTGGAAAAAAATATATATAAATAAAAAAAACATATTATATACTGTATATCAATAAATACAAAAAATCTAAATATAAAAATATATAAATTAAAACTATATACTGTATATAAATAATACAAAAAAATATAAATATATAAATTAAAAACATATATACTGTATATGAATAAATATATATATGAAAATTATATATAAATAAAAAAACATATCTACTGTATATAAATAAATAGAAATATAAGAAATATATAAATAAAAAAAATATACTGTATACTGTAAATAAATAAATAAAATAATTGATCTAAAACGTTCAGCGGCTGCCTCACCCACACAGAGCTGAGCTGACCGCTGTATTTTAATGTGCTAAAAGACAAAGATTTCTTTAGACGTCTCAGTGTCCATTTCTGCATGTGGTGTGAAAAAACAATCCTCTCAACAACAGAGTCAAAGCATCATTCAATATTAGTAACATACCCAACCTACACTTGTCAACCACTCAATACTGTTACTGATCACTTCTCTTTCCTGAGAGGATTCACCGGTTTATATATGTGTGTGTGTGTGGGGGCGGGGGGGGTTATGTGTGTGTGAGCATGTGCGTGCCTTTGTGTAGAGACAGCAAAAGAGAGGGAGAGAGAGAGAGAGAGAGAGAGAGGGGGAAGAGGTGTAGTAATCCATTAAACAGTCCCTCCATCTACGGATTAGGTTAGGCCATCAGGAGATGGCTCCTTCACTCTGAGAGAGGGCCGAGGTGTGGGTCAAGCATTTAGTAATAAGCTCAACTGTCCTATACTGACACGTTACCAAGGTTACCAGGCTGACCCTGTCCTGGCAACACCTCTCACTGCATCACACAGGATGCTGGTGACACTTATGCATGTCCACACACACAAACACAGGGATCATTGCCCATCTCCCTACTACCGTAACTCTATCTTTCTACATTTCCTCTCTCCACGTTTAAAAACCACGCTCGAATTCTCGAGCTTGTCCCGACAAGACCCCATCCAGCGGTACAGTTTCATGTGGCCCTTTTTTGACAAAGTAAAAACCTTTGACTTAAGAGCACAGAGGTCAGTTTAGGTGTCCGATTTCAGCTTAGGTATAATTGCGGGGTCATCTCTCTCCTGGATGGTTGGAGGGACTCTAGCCTCGACCACTAGCCTCGGTGACCAGCGATCGCAGCGTCGAGGCCCCGCAGAATGCTGATGCACCATTTGTCTGAGGCATGTTCTGGTCCACATGATGGATGACATGCGCTGATGCACAGGCTCTAAGTGATTGGGGAAGATTGAAGACACCCAATTCACTTACAGTAGCTTTGCTCTCCATTCCATAACCAGGCAATCAGAGCAATGGGCACGTGTAAAATGTACAAGTGGATATACCACCAGACCTGCTGCGCTGCATTACCTGCAGGAGTATTGTTGCTGCGCTTGTTGCTGCACTTCACTCTGCAGGTCTGCCATGGGTTGAGTTTGAGTTGGAAATCATGTAGCCTTATTGTCTTGTCTCACAATAAAGTTTTTCTTTATGATACAAGTGTTGCTGGAGTTTAGGCCTCTTCAGACTATTTCTCTTCTCCGTGCACCTCCGTTAAGTTGTGCCAGAAATCCCTGCGTTCCTAAAATGAGCAGGTCAGACCCACAAGGCATTGGACTTGGTTATTACTTACTGTGTATGTAGATAGATACAGAAAATTATTATGATTGTGAATTAATCATTTTAAAAATGTTGGCGAGTCCAAAATGAATGTTTTGTTTACCTCTGTGGAAGATATCTGCCGTTTGGTTCCCATTTCTAACAAGGTTTGTGAGCCAATAGTAAAACAACGTTGGTATCGCATGGTGTCATCAGATAGTGTGGAAAAAACGGACAAATGGCCGAGATTGACAGTAAGTGCATGGCAACTACTTGTTGTGAAGTGAATGCGATGGAACTGGTGGAGAAGGAGAAAATGTGACATCTAGTGGCTGAATGTTATCAATAGCACCTTTAAATAACATTCAAAGAACATCTAAAATTCACTGTTTGTACACAGGACAAGCGAGGTTATTTCATTTTTTCAATACATTTCACAGATTTTCACCAAAAATATGTGCATTTTTAACAGGGGACGAGGGGGTTAAACACATACTCGCCTAGATTTGATGTCCCCTACTCCAAAAATTGTTGTGTTTGTTGATTTTCACCACAATTTACAATAAACTAAGCCATTTGCACTTAAAAAAACACTTCAAGTGATAGAAAGTGAAGAGAAAAACGGTGAAAAAAAAATCAAAAAAAGAAAACTGATTACACACCAGAGTCCTTCTAAGTAATTTAGGGGAGAGCGGGGTGAGGTGGGACAGAGCCTTTGTAGCAAGTCAGAAAGCAACTATGCCATTCACCGTGCTCGAACTCATCCACACCCTCTTCACTTTCAACCTCAAAGTGGAGACCTTCTGACTGTTCCTCACATTTTATTTACAACATGTATTTGTTTTGTCGCTTTTGTTATTTTTCTTCAACCACACTGTTTTTAGTTATGCCACTTACAAAAAACATATCTTTGGAAAGCTTATTTTCTGGCATCTTACAAGTCAACAAAAAGCAGACAAGAACAAGACAAAGGCTTTTCGTAATTGAATAACACCCACTGTGAAGTCACTGAGTGAATGTTTACTCAAGTGGCAGCCAGTCAGAAACCCTTTTTGTTGCCAAATTCCATATCTCAGTAATTTATGAAAATATAATAATTTTATAATTGTTTTCTTTTTCTCAAAGAAACAAGTGACATTGTAAATATATGGTGTTCAAATTTAGACTGCAATTTTTTCAATTAAGATGATATAGCATTAATAACTAAGGTTTAAACATAGATCTAGTGTTTGTCTCTGGAGGTTAAAAGACCTGTTAATCCATTTCTGAGAAGGAAATGAAATGTTTACTTTTGGATCATTACACCTTTTTTATTTTAATGGAAATGCTGTATGAGTGTGTGCTTTTCCTTCACATGGAGCCCCACCCCTGTCTACACTACCATATTTCCTGTCTCCGATTCGTTAATGAGGAAACATATGCTGAGATGGGCACATCCTGAATCAAGAGCTACAAAGATGTTATGCATCCTGCATTACAGCAACAAAAAGATGAGAAAGTATCGATCATTAGCAGGTCTCATACTTTGAAGAGTGCAGGATAATCACCTATATTTGGTTGTTTTTCTCTTTAGGCTCCTTTCACACACTGAATGTGATTGTCCCTGGATGTCCTTGATGATTTCGTCATTGATTTTCTCCACAGCGCCGGACTGATTTCCTTTTGATGAGCCGCTGAGTAATTCCAGCTTGTATATGTGTCGACTTAGGATGATGTGACTATTCATGAACATTGCTTGTGAAACTTTTTTAATAGTAGATTTTGTAACCTCTGCAGTATCTTCTGATGTTTAAGAAATGTTTTCAAAAAAGTTTCACATGAATGTGCTAAAAGTTCTGACACATCTACAGTTAATCGAACTGTTGTGCCTTTCTTATTTTCTCCCCTATGTGCGAGCTCTCCTAAGGCCACTGTTGAATGTTTTAATCCTCCCTTTAGAGTGTTGAATGTGAATGTCATTGAATGTCCTTCATGAATTTGTCATTGATTTTTCTTTTCCATAAAGCAGTTTTCCTCAGGCTATGTGCCAGCCACAGCTACAGGTAGCTGGTTCAAACAGGGGGCAATAAAATGAAAACTGCATTTTAATTTTTAGGCCTTTTTTTGTCACATAATCCTTATAAAAAATGGAACAACCCTAGCAAAAATATAGATTATTCTTTTATGGGTGCATCAAAAAAATAAATCATGATACTTTTATGTATGTGCCAAATTGTTAGGTGTAAGTTTGATGTTTTTAATTGCATAGAAATGAAGAGACTTAACTGACCAGGGAAGATAAAGGACAAATACATTTTTCTATAAATAATTTTTAGTTACTTTTGACAATTTTGCAGTTAAAAAAAAAAAAATTTAGGCGGGAAGTGGACAAGGAAAAAAGGGATGAAAAAAAGAAGGATGGTGTGAGAGAGAGATGAGTGTATTTTTAGCCGCATATCTGTCACACGTCTTTCTGCCTTTGATGGCTGGTGTCCATCAGATCTCTGGAGCGTGGCGGCCTCAGCCTTGAAGCTGCATTGGGGAGATGCACACACAAACACACACACACACACACACACACACACACACACACACATACACACACACATACTTAGGCACTTCTCGTAGGTGAGGAATGTGGCAAAAACAAGCGACAGAAAGGAAGTAGAGAGGAGGAAAACAAGATGTTTGGGTCTAAAACAACACATATGTGTTGAAATAAGAGTTGTGGTATTATTATGTGATAAACACTAGCCAAACATCGTGGCCTTCTCCTGACAGACAGCCTACGTGACAGGTCTTCCTGTCTTTGGTCTTCAGGGTCCCAAGGTTTGTCAAGCAGCTCGCCTCCGGGGAAGAGACCGAGAGTCTGGACACTGGAGAGGTATAGATCCTCCTCTCCCTGTCAGACTGCTTCATTAGCCTTAGACACACACACACACACACATACACACACACCAAGGCAGACATAGTCACCAGACACACATGCTGTACACATACACAAATAAACAGTTAACCGTAAACCGTTCACTGCACAATCAGTTATACTGCATCCTTCATACAATAAATGCAGCTAAAATGATTCACAATAAGGAAGAAATGATTTGGAGAAACAAATACCTAGTAATGCTACAGTTAAAGGTAGTCAAATAATAAATCGCAGTACAAAGAAAAGTTATTAGAATAGTTAAAATTTGACTGAAATTGATGTTCTAAGATGTTGTGTAAAAGCTCACTGAGGTTGTCTCCCTGCTATTCCAAAAAAATGCTCATGTCATTTTCTTGACGGTGGTTGTACAGTGCAGGAGCTGAAAGTGAACATGATGGCACATTAAAAAAAAATGCATTGGCAATATAAATCTGTCCAATTTACGATTTTTGTCCAGCAGGTTTGCTGCAGATTTTGAATGAATTGTATCTTCTCAACACATTGTTTGGATATTAAATATTCTGGCCGGCTGGAGATAAAACACGAATTAGCTTTTTGGCATCTCTAGCTAATTATAAGATGAATAATCTTTCATTAGTCACTCTTGATATGTAATGTAAAGTCTAAGACAACAGCCTTTAGGGTTACAATATGATCTGGGGAACAAGAGGCCCAAGTTTCTCTACTCTATTGGACTCACCACATTTTATATTTGGTGCCAAATGTTTTGTAATAGAGTTGTGAAGTCCCGCCCCTTCCGGTGGACCACCATGGGACCTTATTTTGAAAAAATATGTACAGTTTTCATAAACATAATTTTGCAAGACAAAAAAGTCTCAGTTAGTCGTAGTATCATTTAGTTTTATGTGAAACTGTTCAATGAACTACATCTCTCGTCCCAGACAACACACACTAGCTAGCTTTTGGGTGTCTAGTCTTTCTAATTACATATTTTCACAGTCTTCTACTTTAACAGTTTTACAACTGTAACTTTCTTGACTTGCAAAAAAAATATCTTTTAAATAGACAAACATCATATGTGTGATTCCTGGCGCAATTCAAATGAGATCAACAAATTATTTGTCTCGCCGCTGACTACTGTACATATTTTTTCTAAAATAAGGTCCCATGGTGGTCTACCAGAAGGGGCGGGACTTCGCCTCTCTATTGGTGGGAAATCTGCAGGATTGTGGGGTTGCAGGAGATTGATGTTCTTGTAGCTTCCACTAAAACACCTTCTCATGTTAACTAAGGTCTGATTACAGTGAATATACCAGGGTAATGTTAATTTAAATAAAAATAACACAGTTTTGTGATGCACCATGCTGCTGCGTTCAAATCTCTTGATCAGTGTTGCTTGTCACTCGTTCCCTCCTGCTCTCTACTGGTCGTTGTGTCATGACGCAGAACAGAACACAAACATCTCTGTTATGATGGTAAATACTCTTCTGATCTCACACACACACACACACACAAAGGAGAATGCAATCAATGACTGCTCAGGAAAGCCCACAGGTATGTGATCTTGACCATAAGAGAAGTCAGTCAGCAGTGTGAGGAGTCCTTGCATGACATCACATAAGAAGGAAACCGAGAACGTAGAGGTAAACACAACCCTACAATAGTTCTGGTTAAGTTTTCCTTTAGTTTACATGCAATATTGAAATATATTAAGAAATAAACAAAACAGAACAATGATGACAACAAAACCAACACAGTAACGGTATACACTATTACCCAAATGCAAGAGATTACACAAAAGTCATAAAATGACGAGGGAGAGTGGAGAAGGTGGGACGGAAACCAGGCTGTACGCTTTGCAGCTCTCCTCTCCATAGGACAGGAGGCCCGGTTGCCATGGCGATGCAGTATTTCTCCAGAATTGCACATATTGATTCGCAGAGGCGTCAACGGCCAAGCAGGAGTGAGAAGAAAATGTGTGTGTCTGTGTGTTCGGAAGGGGGGGATGGGCTGTAGGGGAAGAGGAAAGAGAGCGTAGGTTGGAGTAGAATAACCAGACAATGACTCTTACACACACACACACACACACACACACACACACACACACACACACATTAAGCAGTATACCTTCATGGGATCGTCCCTTCATGCTGTGTTACTGGTCTTTTTTTTTTTAAATACACTTTGTACATGTTTTGTTTTAAAGTTGCTCTCATGAGTGACGACATTTAAGACTCCGCTGTCGCCTCAGACTGCACATAATGTGTAATTTGAGTGTGTTTTCTGATGTATAAGCTTCTTTAGTTCACACATAAACACACACTGAACTCCTCAGAGCCGAGTGACACTCAGAGACCAGTTCAGGAAACGGCGCTCGTAGGCGAACACCAGTTAAAGCAAAAGATCCTGCCTGAAACAGAATGTTATTCCTTGTAAGCTGGACAATATAATCAATATTTGCGCGCATGAAAAACTGTCTCCTAAAGCCGGAAACCAGAAGAAAAAAAAACAGAGCTCCAGTCTGTGATGTAATCAAAAGACAAAGCCGGCAGCTGTTTCACCGATAATTATCCGAGAAGGATTTGGTGACATGGAAATGTTTCACTTTAAATGTAAAAAAACAGTTTCCACAACTGTAAAATTGTGCTTGAACCTTAAATGATATCTGTCCTTGGGTGTTATCACAGTGTCTGCAGTGAAGTAGTTCCAGAAACTGTTAGTACCAACTATTTCTTTTAAAAGACATGTCCTTGCTGTGGTGGATTTTTGAGAGATTCATTCATACAAGGCTAGAAGTGAGCAACTTCTTAAGAGGAGTAAAAACATGAAGTTTCTGCATTCAACTTGGTGCTATTGTGGTATATTTCTTACCAGAACAGCTGTAGTTTTTAGTTTATGTAAAAAGATGAAAAAAAAACCCACACATAAAAAAACAATGAATATAATGTTTACTCTCTGATCTACGGCTGTCAAAGTTAACGCGATAATAATGCGTTAATGCGCACTAATTTGATTAACGCATTAACACAATCAATCTTTCGAAGGTTGTAGCAGGTTCAGTCTGAAAGCTAGAGTGAAGATACTGGTATCATATGAAACTAGAAAAACCTAAGGAATCCATTGGTATCATTTCAGACTAGCTTTGAGCGTCGAGAAGGGGGCTGAATAACGCTCCAAACTTCCGCTAAATTTTGGCGAGGAAAAACTGTCATGGCCTTTTTTAAAGGGGTTCCTTGACCTCTGACCTCAAGATATATGAATGAAAATGGATTCTATGGGTACCCACAAGTCTCCCCTTTACAGACATGCCCACTTTATGATAATCACATGAAGTTTGGGGCAAAGTCATAGTCAAGTCAGCACACTGACACTCTGACAGTTTGCCATGTTATGATTTGAGCATATTTTTTAATGGACAATATTCGGCATTGTTTTGTGTTATTAATTGATGTTCAATAATAAATATATACATACATGTGCATAAAGCAGCATAATTGCCGACTCCAATGTTGATAAGAGATTTAATACTTGACAAATCTCCCTTTAAGGTGCATTTTGAACAGATAAAAAATGTGCGATTAATTTGCGATTAATCACGATTAATCATGGACAATCATGCGATTAATCACAATTCAATATTTGAATGGATTGACAGCCCTAGTTTAAACATTTCTTTAGTAAACTGACAAAAACACAATAAGAACAAAACCAAAGATGGACACATACTGTCAACAGCAAACTGTAACTGTATGATTTAACCTTATGTACTGTATCTCTCATCAGTCTGAAGCACCAAACCCAATGGATATACTGTAAGACGCAACACATTCATTCCAGCATGTTTGTGGTATTTAACAGAAATGAGGGCCATTAAGTTGGCGAGCAAGCAGAGATAAAGGGAGCGGGGAGACTGTTTGAAAAGCCTTGTGGATGCGAGAGCTGAATTCCTTGAACGCTGTTTGAAAACTGTAATCCCAGCTGAAAGGTCAAAAGTCTCAGCAGGTTTTTTATTTGTGTCTTTGTGCTGCTGTTTTAAGCCCAGAACACGCTTTGTACTCCGTTCAAAGAGCAACACGAGGGGTCTGTGAGGGGATTAGTCTGAATGATGACGGCGGAGGTGGTGATGTGCGGGGGCGTGTGAGCGCGCGCAGCAGACGCACATGCGTGTGAGTGTGTTGCTGCTGCTGTCATATTGAAACCTTGGAAATAAACTTTTCAGGAGCTGACATAAAAACTGATGACTTACTGACTTATTTTTGAGATGACAGCTGGTGCACATAGGAATTATTTTTCTTACCACTGACTGCAATATGACAAATTACTCTAATGTTATTTCCCTGTTTTGTTACATTATAAATGTCACACCTTTTTACTTCATCCTTGCAGAGCTACTGTCGCCCTTTGTGCTTCCAAGACGATAAAGTAGATAAGCCAAGTTGAAAATGTTTCAGCCTTTGGAAGTTGAAAGTAATGGCTTTGTACTTTTTTTTTTAGTTATAATCATCATCTTCTACTATGTGACATGAGACTTAACTGCAGTCTTAATGGAGGATAGTTGTCAGATAAGTGCGTGAAGGGAGAATCTACAGGGAGTCACATGAAAGAAAACTGTTTTGTTGTAGAGACTACAAGAGCACAGCTTGTATTACACAGAAAAAGTATCGTATACCTGAATTTATCATGCTAAAGCACTCAGAGACCACATATCTATTCAAAGTCCTCACAATCCTCTAATGTACTTTATTTTGTGATAGAAAATATTAAGAAATGTGTGATATAAAACCATATCTGCATCAAAATACTTAATAACAAATAATGCACATTACCTGAATTACATACAGCAGTAGCATTCAAACAAATAACAAAAACAAAATCATTAATACCCGTTATTGCAATTTAAAGAAACCCTTTTTTCTTCTTCGGTCCATGGCCTTCTAACTTTTCATCAGTTATCACTGAAATATATTTGAAATACTCTGACGACAACATTGAACCTAGCTGATGGAGGTACTGGAAGGAGAAATGCTACAGCTACAAAGACTCCCATTATATTGACCAAACAGCATGTCTTTAAAGGTGCTCTATATGATATCCAGAGCATTAGTGTAGCATCAAACAACTATTTGCTATGTAAAGATATAGAGGAGTAATGTCTACCTGAGCAGAGAATGAAGTCACTCACCCTCTGTATGTGCTGTAATCAGAGCTTCTCCATGCTTTGTTGTCATTTCCGGGCTGGCCGTGTGTATTCTTTTTTGCATGTTTGTGCATGCGAGCGTGCCACACTGGCTAGCTCATGGACGCCACTCTGCACACTACTCTGCATATGGCGGTTACAGTTAATAATGCCGTCCCGACCAACAGCGTCCTCGTGGAAACGCGGAAACGTAGCAGCCGTCGCCATGTTGAGAGCTGTGTGGAGGCAATAGCAAGGCTTCCAATCTCATATTTAGCACCTTTAAAGAAATTACATGTGTTTTCGGTATAATATTTGAATTACTAACATATTTTCACATGTATATATGTGTGTTAAATCACGACAAGTAACATACGTCTTGATTCTCTGCTTCCTTGGACCCTAGAACCCAAGTTTAGTTTGACAAAGTTTTCTCTTAGCTTTGTTTGGACAAAACTCTTCATATAGACTTTGTAACATCCCTCCACGAGAAATGCAGGTATGTTTGTGTTCTTGCAGACACACACACACACACAAACAAGTGATGTGATGACTGTTTTCATACTGTAGCAGACATTTTCTATATTTTAGCACTGCTGTTTCCTGGTGTCTCCACTTGTTTTCTGAATGGTTGATCAGAAGGGAAAAGGTCTCTTTGCATGCTCTTATAATGAGAGGTAGGATGTGCACATCAGCAGTTAAACCCACGTACACAAAAATGCCCGTGTCTTGTTAGTAGAGCTGGATTAGCATGTTGAATTAGTGCAGCTAGGGGGGAAAAGCCTGTGCACAGCAAAGTTGCACACACACACACACACACACACACACACACGTCCACAGAGCACACGGACAAATGTTGCACAACAGCGTATACACAGCGTTCGCCCAGAGGTCCTCTGGCCAGGGACGAGAGCTGAATTTAAGAGCCTCAATCACTTTCTCAAAAACACACCTAATCCTCTGTCTCTCCACAACAAACACACACGCGGAGCACCTCTTCCCTCTCTCACACTCTTTTGCCCTCTTTCCCACTCTACATTCAATGCGGCGTGCGCTCATGACTGCGAGAGGGAGAGTGCATGTATGCATGCATGCGTGTGTGTGTGTGTGTGTGTGCGCCTATGTGTCGGTGTGTTTATTTGTCTTTGTCTGCATTGTGATTGTGATGGTGTGCTTGGAGACATTGTTAGCCCCGACAGAGGATTGCCGCCGTGTGTTTCAGCTCAAGGTCTCAGCCTCCGTCTCCGGCTGTGGTCTCAGCTCCTTCCAGCTGCTCCTGAAAGCTCCACTCTGCCTGAATGAGCTGCTAACCTTGGCACCAAATCAATATCAGCCAAACTCTTTGAAGAATCACAGATGGAACTGGCCTCACTGCTCTGTGCTCTCGGTGCTGTGCGATCAGTGTGTGTGTGTGTGTGTGTGTGTGTGTGTGTGTCTGTAATTGCTGCCAGCCTCCCTTTCCTGCTTGGCCTGCGTCCAGAGAGTTGCACAGTGTGATGGTGGAGTATCTGCGCTCATTCATGATTGAGGGTGAGGTTTAGGGCTGTCTAAAGACACCCTCCTCCTCCTCATCCCTTCTCAACAAACATTTGTTTTTTTAATCATTAGTTTAACAATTCAGCCAATTCCTTCATTCTCCTACCCCTGCAAGTAAGAAATAAGGCGATGCTGTCTTCCGTCTTTGTCCTTGGCCCGAACACACACTCACACACATATGCATGCTTCCTGTAACCCAGCCCGGTATCATCTGATCTGGGTGTTGCTGAAGCTGATCGATGGCTGTGTTGAAATATCTCAGGGTATGATGAGATGCTGCAGATTCACGCAGGCACAGAAACATATCAATAGCCTGGAGGCTCGCGCCCATAGTCTCTGTTTCCAAATACAATTAAATAGCTTCTTTTACACAGATGCACTCTGTGAACAAGCAAACATTCATACAAATAGATAGCGCACCTGAATGGATTTTTACAATTGATATACTGCGCATATGAACAGACACTTTGATATAATTAAGTGATGAAAACAGATACATTTCTAAAAACAGAGTGGGAAACCAGTCAAAATAATGTTTCCTTAAAAAGTCCAACAGAAAGTAATTAAATGGGACATTAACTGGAGGTCAGATAATGAACAGCAGCCTTAGCGATGAAGGGGAGTGATTTGTTAAAAAACACTGAGGCAACACAGTGTTTAAACACAGGTTGTTCAGCCAGAAGACTCTTTAAAGCAGCAGTGGGTAGAAATGGAGCAAATATGATTAAAATAAAACATTTTTATAAAACGGTCACTATATCCTGACAGTAATGCATGAGACAAGTAATCTGAAATAAAACATGTGCCTCTGTGTCCTCTGGTGATCCTAATGGCATCTGCACGATTTCACAGACTGGAGGAAAACAACCAATCAGAGCTGAGCTGGAGCCTGCCGTCTCTGAGCAGCTGTCAATCATTTGCAGTCTCCGACCAAACGGTCAAACTAGGCAGCACTGATCAAATATGAATCAATATTCTGTTACTGTAATGCCTATTTCTACCCTCAAATGTTTTCAGAAACATCTTGTAGTGTAAAGTTTAGCTGTAAAATGAGAAAGTTTGTGACCCGGCCTACCAGCCGGAGCACAGCCAATAGGAACGCTCTCTCTCTCCCTGAAATGACCTGTGATTGGCCAAAGTCTCCTGACACGGGCTAGATTTTCTAAAGCCTGAAAACAGAGCCATGAGGAGGTGCAGAAGTCTAGTTTTCTCTCAGAACACTTGAATTACAATATGCTGAAAGGTTATTATGGAAATTTTTCCCGATGATGCCCAAAACATTCTGCCTACTGCAGGTTTAACCACACAACCTCAGCAGGGTTGGCTGATAAAGCTTTGATATATTGTCCTGGTCTTTTTTACAACATTACAACCCAATGTAGTTACCAGGATTGAGCACTGCAGATTAATGATTGAGTTTTCATCTGAAATACATTCAGCTATATATGTTGATTCAAAAGCAATGCCAGAAGAGCTACTTTTTAATGTAATCATGCAACGTATCCTCATACAACGGTTCGTAAGATATCTCATGAAAAATGTATCCTAATTTTTTCATTTATTTTCCGACAAATGTCCAGCAACTCGTGACGTACATGTTAATTCCAAGCAACTCCCATCTAGTCTATAAGGTAAAATTCATATTCAAAGCTGTATCTTGGTGTAGCAGCACCCCCAGCTGTTTTATTGCTCTCATGTAAATGTGAGAAAAATGATGTTTGAACTTAGCATCAATGTTGTCCTGCTTGACATGTAGATACCCAGATCAAATAACAAAGGTCAGACAACACTTCATATGACCCTTAATTAATCATTTGCCCAATAAAACTTACATTTTAAGAGAGTAACTTGGACTTATCCACTTCTGTTTTTTCTAACATTAATATCCCATACAGCGGGCAACCTCATGGTCTGAAAAGTGAAGCCAATGCAGAAGTGCCTTAAACTTGCATTCTTTCTAATAGCCAGCGAAGTCTATGAGAAAATGTTTCTACTTCTCACTTGATTTATTACCTCAGTAAACATTGTAAACATGAGTTTATGGTCTCAATCACTAGTTTCAAGTCGTCTTTAATACATCATGATGTTCTTTTAGTAAATTATGGTCCCATTTATAGTCAACGGGACCATAAAGCAGGGTATGCTTTAGGGTGTGGCTACCTTGTGATTGACAAGTTGCTACCACGGTGTTGTCTGGTCTGGGAGTTGTCTGTGTTTTCGTCTTCCAATTTTAACCCTTTCACAGCGTGTTTTCAGTTCATGAAGATTAGTTGTAAGATTTTCGTTGCCTAAAAATGTCTTATTCAGCATTCGGTTGTACTTAGCTCCACCCTCTCGTGTCACTTCTGGTTGCAAAAAAACAAGATGGCGACGGCCAAAATGCCAAACTGAAGGCTTCAAAACAGCAGTCCAGACGACACTGTGACTATGTCCACTGCTTATATACAGTCTATGATCCCATACAAGCAAGATTACAGGGTGGTATGTCTGGAAGTAGTGTTAATTATTTAATATTGTAGTACCATGCCATATACATTACTCCACGTCTTGTATATCCTCACACCAACAAGTAAATCTGTGATCTGAGAGTGAAAATATGCGAGAATGAGGAGTTACTGGTTGCATCTTTAAGTTCAGTGTTACACAGGAACACGTTCAACGGAGAGTTCTTTAGAAACGGAGAAGAATGGTGCAGATTTGAGCACTTTTCTCGCGTCAAAGCGGGCAAATTTTCCCCGTCTTCTAACTTGAGCCTATTGATGGCAAGGACAGCCACACAATAACAAATATATTCCTCTGATTGTATTCTGCCATCATTTTTCTTTGTCTCCTTCTCTCTGCTCTCCCTTCTCATTTCTTTCCCCTTCCTCCTGTCCTCATTATTTATCTTTAGTCTATTCTATTACCTCCCCCCCCAGTTCTTATGCCTTCCTGCCTTCTCGTATTGATTTTCATTTATAGGTTTTCATCCTTTTCACTCCCATTTCTCTGCACTGATGGCACCTTGCAGCTCGCCTCTCACTCTGCCTCTTCCCTCACCTCTCCACAAGTAAATGCCCTCCACATTCTCTCGCTGTTCTTTTGATATATAATATCAGATACGTCTTGGCTTTGCAATACCAAGAGGCCCGGCTGCGACAAAGAGCACGCATTGGTAGGCTCGCGCTATTCAAAAGCCATAAAGGTCACCCTCCTTCCTTATGCGTCGAAGAAAAGGAGTTGGTATGGATCCAGAAAGCTTTCAGCGAGAAGAATTACCATAGCATATTCAATGCAGTACCAGAACTCAGTGGGCTTCATGGATGTTGATGTTACTCATATCAAGTGTTGGCTGTGAGTAATGAGTCAAGAGGTGGACTGGCTCAATAAATACATTGTTGGGAGTTTCTGTACCCATATTGTAGAAAGGAACAATATAAACAAAAACAGTTAAAGAAAATCTGATTTGTCCTTGAAACTCATACCAAGCACCTTTGCAGGCAATCGTTGAATTAAATATAAAGAAAGACTGCTTTTTTGTTGATCCAGTTTGTTGATCATATATCCTTTATATTTTTTTCTGTGAGGTTTGCTTATAGGAGGTCTCTTAATTGCACAAACTTAAATTATTCGTTTCAACTCGATGAACAACACCTGTTCATGAGGAGGTGTGTGTTCATGCAACCCGGTCTCACAGGAAGGCGACATTCTACATGTCATGAGAACGCATTTTAGCCTTTTTGTGTCATTTTATGTTGCTTTTTGTGTGTCATTTGTACGCTACGCAACAAAACTACAGTAACATCCGCAGTTAGGTTTAGGCAACAAAACCACTTAGTTAGGTTTAGGAAAAACGTCATGGTTGGAATTAAATTAAGTATGAAAACTAAGTAAAATATGCACAGAAACAAAGTACGTACGGTAAATACATCACAAACCACTAAAAAACACGTCATTAACGTAACTTACAAACACAAACATCACTAACGAAACTTACAAAACAAAACACCTCCTGGTTAAAAGTTGTGTGTTTGTTGGATCATCCACTTTCCCTGCCGCCCGCCATAAATGGTCTTTCTCACTTTTTATTCTACATCACTAGCTCTGAGCGTAGCATATTTACGTGGATGCATTTACATTTCAGTCAATACAGACTACGTGCCGTACAAATGACATGCCAAAAGCAAGAAAAAATAGGAGTTTAAGGGGGTTTGACCATCAGCGACTGGCATAAACACACTGAGACCACAAATCTGTTTGTACAGTGGTTGCATGACAGCTTCTGTCTTGCTGTATATTTACAACATTAGCTTTGCACTGCCAATAATAGTCATGAAGGGAGACTCGTCCCGTGTATTAATTACACCCATCCTGAGAATACAATACATAACCAAAATCTACAAAGGAAATGTTCTTCACCAGATAAGACGGATAGCTTTCAGATTGTGTGCAAACTGGACTCCATGTTTGTTTTGACTCTCCAGCCAACGAGGAAGCGGCAGAGTATCAACGGGGCAAAATGTCAACTGAGAAGAGAGATAACGAAATGGCGTCGGCGGAAATGCATGCCCTTATTCTCCCACTCCTTACGCAAACATGCTAATATCGATGCTGGTTATTAATTGACCAGACAAAGAGTCGTCCGAGGAAGCAGGCTGTTTCACGCTGATAACGGCAGACGCTGTCTCTGCCGCTCAAAGAGGCTTGATAGCAAAAAGAGACGGAAAAGAGAGACTGTCCAGGAATGAGATGATGTTCACAATAACACTTGTCATTACTTTCGTCAGTGTTGCTCTCTACAGTATGCCATCTAAAGTAGTCAGGGAAAGACCATGTTTTATTTGTTTTATCCTCCCTACCTCAGGTGTGGTCATATAACATCTTCTATGGACATGAAGTTAATAAAACAGCAACCGTTGATTGTCACAGGACAAAACCACCTCTCTACATACAGTATGGGGCAAACTACTTCCTGTATTGGTCCTGGACGTAAATGGTGAGCTGTGGAATCATCCAATATGGAAGTAATTCCTTGGGGTTGAAAGTGTTTTAATCATACATGGTCTTCTTCAGGTAAAGGCGAGAGTGGGATGATATATAACATTTACTTTGGTATATCTTGGTAAGGTTGTGGGTCATTCTGTTCGTGCCAAAGTTCCAGCTACTGATGAGTCTCACAAAAAAGGAACTTATAAGGTTTTACAGTAGGGTTTGGCCTCTACTTACTGATGTTTTTGACAGATTTTTTTTCAACAACTAACCGATCAGTTCCATTAGCTCCCCGCTTAGGCCAGCTTTTCAAGCTTCACGTGGATGTAAGCCATATTGGAGCAGGATCACAGGCACAGTTTGCGTTGGTTCAGGGGGCTCACTGAACCCCCGTGCATCTATATTTTTTTATAATAACGCAGAACTAATAATTTACAATAATATTGTACTGATGAATAATATCAACCTTGTTGTGTCTTCTTATAGAAGAATAAGAAACCAATAAGGTAAGAAGATAGATTTGTTTTTTAGACAGAAAACACAGGTTTTATACTGCGATATTTACTGAAAATGACAAACAATACAGCCAACAGTAGCCTATGTAAACTTTCAGGCTCCTGGCAATCTCCCTCCAGCCAGCTGTCACATTATTTAGGTTTTTGTAGTGAAACTAGGAGGTATCGTATCAGATAACTCCTCATTTCACCTTCATGAATCAGCCGTTCCTCGTCCACTGCGACACTTTCAAAGTGAGCAACAGGAATAAATAGAAACAACATCTGACAAAAGTTCAGCTCGGTCAGTTCAGACATTTCAATAGAAAACAATCCAATCAAACTGATTTTCTCACTGACACTTGCTCGTGTCACATTCTGTTTGGAGGTTGTAATATGTAGGCTACACACATCCCAATACATTAGACCTCTCTGTATTGTACACATTATATTCCTCTAGATTTTCTTTTCGTGAACCCCCAACCTTAAAGTTCAAACTGCGCATATGAGCAGGATGCTGTACTTTTTCAAGCTGACACACAAGATATCGATCATCCAGTTAGCTTCTTTTCTAAGAAGTTAAACTCCTACCAGCTGAACTATTCAGTGGCAGAAATAGAAGCGCTGACATTGATCTTGGCTTTGCGATACATCCATGTCTACCTCGACGCCGGGAGGCCAAATGTTGTATATACTGAGTCTGACCATAACCCACTCACTTTTTTTTTTTTTTTAACTCTCTTCAGAATCCAAACCAGAGGCTCATGCTCTGTTTTTGCAGCCTTACAACCTGGGCATCCTACACATTGAGGGCAAAGATATGACAGATGCCCTGTGACTTCCTTTCCACTCTGTTGTCTGCAGTCTTCTGTGTTTCCCCCTCCTCTTACTAAACTGCTCTTCGGCATCCAAGGCTGCTGAGATGTGGGATGCTGAGTCAGAGGAGGAGCCTCAAATTGTGTAAAGGTGTGTGTTTGGGCGTTGTATTTAGGGCAAGCACTTCTATTCCTTAACTTGCAAAGTTAAAGAAGTGTTTTGATTTGTCTTATGGGGGGAGATGGAGTGTTACGACCCCGGGGTTGGCTCTATCACGTCGTCTCTGGGTCTTTTCCTTTTGTTCCAGTTTATGTTGGATCTGAGACCTCGTAAGAGATGCATCACACCTGAGTTTAAGCTGCACTCAGGTGTGTGTAAATCAGACTCTTTACCTGGCTCGGTCTTTGTTTGTGGAACTCTGTACCACTCACACAGACATTACATACACCACTCACCTGATATCATATATTTAATTTAAACATTTAGCATTAATTAAGAAAAGGAAGAAGAATTTAAAGATGCTTGTGTGTTTATTGGACGTTGCTTTACTATGAGAAGAAGCCTCAACTTGAACCTGAGAGAATCCGTGTCTGCTCTGACTTGGTCGGAATATGAGTACTTTCAGACATAGATCAACCGCAGTCCTACTCCCCTTTCTCTGTTGCTCCACCACAGGTCCTCACCTCCAGCACTACTTTGCTATTTTCCTCTTACTGATTGAAAAAATCTAAAAGTGTCCAGTAAAACAGGGGTCTTTGCCCCTGTAGCCTGGCATTACCAAGAGTCCTATTATCCTCCGCGATAGCTGTGAGACATGGACACACACACGCACACACACACACACACACACGAACAGTGGCACATCGATCACACATCACTACATTCTGACATCCTGAAGACGCCCATGCACACACACACACATACACACACACACACGCAAGCACAAGCACAGCCACAACACAAACATTGATTTGCCCCCCTCCCTCTGCAGAAAAACACTGCCAATCTTCACCAGGCTGTAATTTTATGGCACAACAAAATGAAAGGGTAATTTTCACGGGATAGTGAAGGAGAGGCACAATCGGAGATAAAGGGACAAAGTTTGGTGTCTGAAAGGCCGGTGATGATGATAGCAGCCGTGCCTGGAGAGAGAAAAGGGGAGAAAGAAAGGCCGTTTGACAAGGCTGACAGCCTCACGCCTCGCTACCCAGCTCAGCACAGAGAGAGACAGGTGCTAAAACACTGCAATTTAGATAGTTTACTGGCCATTGTCAAAACACTAGCGCAATCTGTGGAGGGTTTAACGGGTTTAAAGTCACTCAGTGTAGGACCCCCACCACCTCCACCACCTTCTACTTATTAATGCTTCTCTGAAATGTGAGGTCTATTAGATTTCATAGAAAAACGTGTTGAAAAATGGATACAAAATACTATTATATCATTACTATTTACACTGCTACACTGCACTTATTACTGCTTACTATTTCTTTGTGGCCCTTTTTATCATATTATGATAATATACATATTATCATTTATACTTGTTATGGATTGTTTGTGATGTTTGTGATAATAATCTGTGTATTTTTAATTAATTATTACTATAACTCTTGCTTAATATGAATTAAAGCTGAAGTAGGCGAGATTGGAGCACATATAATTAAAAAAAGTTATGTTTATAAATCGCTAGTATATCCTGAGAGTACATATATCCTGACAGTAGTACATGAAACAGGTAACCTGAAAAAAATAATGTGCCTCTGTATCCTCCGGTGCTCCTAACGGCATCTGCAAGATTTCACAGACCGGAGGAAAACAAGCAGTAAGAGCTGATCAGAGGTCTGCTGTCCATCTGCTGTCTATGAGAGCCGGCTGTCAATCACTCGCAAACTCCAATCAAATAGTCAAACTAGGCAGCGCTGATCAAATATGAATCAATATTACGTTACGTTAATGCCTATTTCTCTCCACAAATGTTTTCAGAATCATCTTATAGCGTACTGTTTAGCTGTAAAATGAGAAAGCTTGTGACGCAGCAGTCATTGTGAAATCTGTTGAAGGAACGCCAAGTTCCGGTCACATGACCGGAGCACAGCCAATAGGAACACTCTCTCAATGAAATGACCTGTGATTGGTCAAAGTCTCCCATCACGAGCTAGATTTTTTAAAGCCTGAAAACAGAGCCAAGATGAGATGCAGAAGTCTAGTTATCTCTCAGAACACTTGAATTACAATATGCTGAAAGGTCATTATGACATTTTTGCTCAATGATGCCAAAAATATACTGCCTACTGCCACTTTAATGTAAAGGTGAGTGATCACTTGAAAAGTAGACACACATTTTGCAAACTGTTAGCACAGCAAGATGTTATACTCACTTAAAGTATAAATAGATCTTATGTTTTCCTATTATATCTTTTGACAACCACATAAGGCTTAGCATAGGTTTAGCAGCTTAACACAGATGAACACAGTACATATTGAAGTTTAAAGTTTCTTCTGCCCCACCTTTTGGGTGAGAAATACAGTCTTTGAAAGCCACAGGACAAGATTATGTTAGAAATGGTACCATAGTATATGAGTGTGTCCAGAGGATTCGATTGTGATTAGTCACTGTTGCCTCTTCTTCCTCTCTTTGTCCTCCTTTTTGGGCCAGAGTATCAGTTTATTGTGCAGCACTGATGAAGAGAACCCATACCTTTTATTCAGTTTGAAGGAAGGCCAAGATTGATTGATATTGATAACTTCAGATGGAGGATTTGGTCTGTGGTTTGCAGACTGGAAGATGTCCAACATTTTCCACTTTTCCTGGACTCACAGACAGAAAAGAGTGCTGTCTCTGTATTGATGAATACACTCTGCAAAGCCAAGAAGTCTCTGACAGTTAATCAGTTTTTCTTCTCTTTTGTCTTTCCACTTGTATCATTCATTACCTCCTCTCTGTTTGGCTGTTTTGTCGATGTTAAATATATCTTGGTTCCTGCATTATTGTAGATGCAACACCCATATACAAATGACACAAATAAAGGCCTATTTTCAATCACTCAGATAAAGCAATGAGCACTTTTAGGCAATGTTGCTGTGCAGATATGCAGATAAATATTGAACATGAAATAAAGAATGAATACAAGTTTTTATATTCTAATAGGTTACACATATTTCTTTTGTTTGTGCTCTAATGTAAAATTAGCTTACATTTGAGTTTTTAGAGGACAAAAAACAACATGTGCACAACACAGCATGCATGTATTGTAGCTTTCATTTACCTCTTTCAGTCACTTTAAGAATTTTAGGAATATCTTTGTTTCCCACACAAATTTTCCGCAGGGGTGTGAAAGCATTCCTAAGAACCCACTAAATAATTTTTTGATAAATTTCCGTGCAAATTAATCGGACGAAAATCTGTACTTGGTGTGAAACGGCTTGAAAGAAAAGTGTCCATTTGGGACGCCCCAGTGGCTCACGCGGTGGAGCGGGCGCCCTATGAACCAAAGGCTGAGTCCTTGCAGCAGCGGCCCAAGGTTCGAGTTCGGCCCCTGGCCCTTTGCTGCATTTCATCTCCTCTCTCTATCTATCTTTAAATAAAGAAAAGTGTCCATTTGGGCTGACGTTGACCTTGAAAATCTCCTGTTGCCATTTATTGGATTTTACTGGTTTTGTCTTAATTTCATGGACAAGGTTTCCCGGTCCTATAAAGATACATTTGGGAATACGGAAGAAGATAAACAACAAGAAAGAAAAACTGAGCAAGAAAAAAAAAAAAGAGGGGAAAGTGTGTTTCTGAGCAGAGTGTAGGGTTAGATTGAGTTGGTGACTGAATATTGATGATATAGTTGGGAGAAAAGAGAACAAGTGCAATTGGAGAGGCCTCGAGGGAACAGAGCTGACCAGAAGATGGTTGAACTTAGATAGATAGATAGATAGATAGAAAGGTAGATAGATAGATAGATAGATAGATAGATAGATGGATAGATGGGTAGATGGGTAGATAGATAGATAGATAGATAGATAGATAGATAGATAGATGGGTAGATAGATAGATAGATAGATAGATAGATAGATAGATAGATAGATAGATAGATAGATAGTTAGATAGATAGATGGGTAGATAGATAGATAGATAGATATCTAGATAGATAGTTAGCTAGATAGATAGATAGATAGATAGATAGATAGATAGATAGTTAGATAGATAGATAGATAGATAGATAGATAGATATCTAGATAGATAGTTAGCTAGATAGATAGATAGATAGATAGATAGATAGATAGATAGATAGATAGATAGATAGATAGGTAGATGTGGTAGGATGAGGGGAGAAATGGGTGGGAGAGACGGGAATTTGGGGGAGGGGTCGCAGTTTAGAGGTCGTAACCTTGAGTATTGATCAGGTTTTGTCATTTCCATGGCGACTGGAGGCCCCCACTCTCTGACCTGCTGGAGTACATTAGACCTGAGATCCATAACGCCTGTTTGTTCTCTCCTTCACTCCCTCTCTCTATCTCCCTTTCTCTCCTCTGTTTCTCTTTCTCACACACACATTACTGTGACACACCTACACAGAGGTGCAAACACACTCATCAATACACACACACACACACACACACACACACACACACAGCTGCTCATCCAAGCACAGGAAGAAACTGAATTAAACCTTAAAAACAATCTGGGCCTACGGAGAGGACAATTCATCATGATCTCTGTGTGTCAGAGGTGTGTGTGTGAGTGTGTGTGAATGGTGGGGTGAGGAGGTGGAAGGGGGTGACTGCAACGCTCCAGCCACTGACCAGTTGTCCACACACACACAAACACACACACAAACTGTGCTCACATCACAACACTGATCTTTAAACACTCATCCACATTCCAGCCAAGGTCAGCTAGATTGTAAATGAAGCTACATATCTGGCCAGCAGTTCGTGTTTGTGAGTGTGTGAGCGAGAGGAAGAGTGAGAGAGAGAGAGAGTGAAGAACAAGGGGGAGGACAAAAGATGAGAATGAGTTCAGTGCATGAACCAAATCATGGAAGTGTGTTAGAGATTGGCTAATTCAACATCATCCCGCACATACTTTTCTCTCATTCCAGCCTGGCAGCATTTACTTTATGTCCATTTATCTTCTTCTTCCCTTACATCCCATTAAGAGATGCACTAATTCTTCATTTTCTCTATTATTTACTCAACTCTTCTTCCACTATCTGTCGCTCTCTTTGACTTTTTTTTCTGTCTGTCTTCTGATTCGTCCTCTCTCTCTCTCTCTCTGTGTATGTCCATCACTCCCGGAGGCGACCGAGGCAGGAGGAAGGGGCTCTGTAGTTTGTCCCGCGGGCTGGCAGTGGCCCGCAGAGCCGAGGGGCAGCCTCTTTGTGAGGAAATGATTTTCTCGGTGCTGAGGAGGACACTCCAAATCATCTCCAGCAATCTCAGTAATGGCCCTGAGACGCTGCTGCCTTTGTCCTGTAATGGTGACAGATGACTGGCTGGGCAGACGGGGGCCGTCCAGACGCCTAGCGAAGGGGCGAACAAACCTCCACGCGCGCACACACACACGCAAACACTTGCATAAAATGCCACTCCACTGGCGGCCGGTGTGATTGCGGGTAATTGTCTCTTCTCGGGCTCTGTGGTGTTAGTGCTTATCCTTAACGATCACTCTCAAAGAGGAGTTCTAACTATCTGTCCTTTCAAAGGAAAGATGATTCCACTTTACAGAGTCACCCCTAAGCACCCCACCCACCGCTGCCACCGCCGCCACGGCCTCCTTCAAACATAAGAGCTACGACAATGCAGCTTTTAATGTTGGTGGATTAAAAGTGTTTGGACACGGCACAGGCGACATGAGGGCATATCAACTGTTGGCTCAATTATGCATAAATTACACTGAAGTCTTCTGGAGTTCATTATTACCAGATTATTAATTTAGAAGATGAAAGACTGACAACATTCAGGCTGATACCCTCCACATTATATTGTGTGCCATTTACTTGGATTACACAATAAAAGTGCTGATTTGCACTTTATTACAAGAGCGTGCTCTTCCTGCAGAAGACAGATGATCAAGTGAAGGGCACTTTCAACCTACAGTGTATGCAGTGCCAGACTGGTCTCACAGGAAAGTGTATAAATAGCACAACATTACACGGACATTCTGCGTGTAATGAGTACGCCACGCAACAAAGCTATGGTAACGTCCAAAGTTAAGTTGAGGCAACAAAACTACTAGGTTTAGGAAAAATGTCATGGTTGGGCTTAAAATAAGTACGTAAACTACGTAAAATACGTACAGAAACAACATAAAATAAGTACGGAAAACACGTCACAAAAGTCACTATAAAACATGTGACAAACGTCACTAACATAACTTACAAAACAAAACGCCGGTCTCGAACACCGGTGATTGAAAGTCGTGTGTTTGTTGGACCCACCCACCCGTTAAGAGCAGTCTTTCTCACTTTTTATTCTACGTCACTTAACCGTAGAATATTTTCATGGATGCTTTACATTGCAGTCAGTACAGACTACATGACAAAAGGAAGAACAGCAGGAAGAACAGCATCCCTATTGCATGCTAAATGCCTTGCCAATTATTGTGTCATTCATATACCTTTTCGTGCGACCAGGCTGTTATATTTCATGCGCTTTACTTGGATTTCACAATAAAAGTACCGGATTGCTCTTTAGTACAAGAGTGCAAAAGTAAAGTTTTCTTTTTCTTTTTAAATGATAAATGATCAAGTGAAAGGCGCTTTCAACATATATGTGCATGGTGTACAGGTGGGAGAATCATCCAAATGAGACGTTACACTGAGAATAGACGTCTCAGAGCCACAACTGTTGCCTCTGTTGCTGCCATTTTGATGATTTTATCAACAAGCGCAAACTAAATGCTGTGTAACATATGACGTAACCATTGTCAACGTGAATTGCAGTAGAACTATTATTACATAAACTGCTTCTCCAAAAAAAATTCTATCATCATTAGTACTAAATAACTGTTTAAACAAAACACCATCTGCCTTTTGCATGTAGGACAGAGGCCTCAATGATCCGAACCAATGATCTCACTTGCAGACCAATTAATACTTATATTTATACATATGTTTGGATATATTTATGTTTAACATTCACATCTGGTTTCTGTTCACATGTTCACCCTAGTGTAGATCACATTATGGAAAAACACTATTTTAGTTTGATGTTGCTATGTCTTGAGTCCTCCAATTGTCTCCCTCATCAGGACATAAAAGGACCGTTTTCGATCACAGAGGTTGAGAACATGAATTGAATGGTTTGATGTGTCCTAAAGTTCGACTTTTAGCCAAACAAGACTCAAACACATGTCCGTGACAGAATCAATGGGTGTAAATGGAGAAAGCCTGTCGTCTTGTTTCGGGCCTGGTAAAAAAGAGGTGTGAGATGTTCAGTTGCAGTCCCAGTGGTCGGAGGTGTTACCTTCACTTTAACTTGTTTGGTAGCTACCGTGTCCCTCCTCTGTCAAGTGTGGCAATGATCCAACCGGACTATTCATACAGCCAGAAACGTCCATTGGGGGGTGGGTGTTGGATGTATTTTCTTTAACTTTTTGACATAATTTTTCTGTTTTCTTTGTCAGAATTGTACTATGTGGTCACTTCTGATCAAATACAGCTTTTATCAGGTTTATTCTCTGTTTGATTCGTCATTTGTTGCAAGATTTATATTGATAACATTGATAATTTACAGCAAACATCTTGATAAACTGTAGTATAAAAGTATATAAATTACAGTATAGACCTGTACCTGATAACTGCATGTCTAATTCCTAAATGCCCAAATATATATTTAGTACTTATTAGCAGAATAGCCCGCCACCTTACTTTACACACCTCATCTTAAACCTACTCCAGCCTTTGTCCATTGATCTTTAATTCCTGAACTGCAGAATCCTATTAGCGCATGTCACCAATAAGAATCAACAGACAGAGGATTTGGTCAATGGGCGCCTCCTCATTAGGAGATACCCACCAGCAGGCCTGAGGGCAGATCAAAAGGGCTGGTCTGAATATCGCATTCAGGAAGGGAGGGTTTTTTTCCTCACACACTGCAGTCGTCATGTCTCACTCTGTGAAGCATGTAGGTATAACGCTGTGTGGGTCATGTTGGGTTGTTTCTCCTCCTACTGTTCAGACTTGGCTTCATAGAAACAAGCCAGGATGTGTCTTGTCTGGCTTTCTGTCTGTTTTGTCCCTCACAGTGGATGTTGAGACAAGACATGTGGCAGCGCAATGCAATTAGATTTATGTAGATGATGTACTGTTGCGTCACATATATAAATGAAATAAAAATAATGATTGTTGCTGACATGTGAAGGCCATGTATGTACAAAATGTCAACTTTTCATGAGCAAGGAAAAACAGGCTTGTTTCAAGCTTTGTGACACTGAATTTTCAAGATTTTAAAGGGTCTCATTAGCATAATACAGCCTGTTCTCATTCCCGGGGCATTAAATACTGATGCTCTGTCACGGCCATCGGCGTTTGATACCGCTGCTCAAGGCACTCATTAGTGGCGGTGTGCGACGCATCAGGCGTTCCATTAACTACAATGTAAACCCATCCGTAGTAACAGTAAACACTCGGGGAAAGTGCTGTGGTGATGTAGTATAAAAAGCGAAGGAGACACACAAGGTGGTTGGGAGTGGGAGTGGAAGTGGATGGGTCCAACAAACACAGGGCTTTCATGGAAGAAACTGCTGTTCGTGTCCTGTGTGTCACATTTCATTTTCACTTTGCAATCAGCTGTTCGTTCATGTCGTGTGTTGAAGTCACATTTTCACTTTTAAGCCCTACCATGTTGTTTTTTCCTTAAACCTAACTAAGTGATTTTGTTGCCTAATACTAAGTTTTTGTTTCATTTACAACTATAAGCATGTGTTTACTGCGAGCACTAATGACACGGAGCGCTCTGACGAAGCGTCAGTATGTGACGAGTTGGGATGAGAATGTGTTGCATAAGAAGTAGACATCTTTTCTCAACCCTTAAAGGGGCATTTAATTCTTTACTTTATCTGAAAAATTCAAAATGACCAAATTTGGAGATACAGGGTTTTCATTGTGACATTTCGTTTAATGGACTGGGCCTCTAAGTGCTTTAAGAATAAACAATTAAAAATAAGTAATTTGTGTTTTTGATTGTCGGCACCCAAGTGAAGGACTTATGGAGAAACATAACGGATACAGATGCTTCTATACAGGGCACGAGGGCTCACTGAAAGGCCTTCACATTCACCAGATCTCACCCCAACTAAACACCTATGGGAGATTTGGAGCGACAGGAACTTCCACCACGATCATCATAACATCCCTCCAGATTGTCCTGAGAATGCTGCCTAATTTTTCATGACCAATCGGCACCAATCAGTAAATGATATATCTCTCACATAAGGAAGCTACCTCCTATTGACAAGGAAAGACACTAATCCTGGGCAAACAGATCTGATGCAAACAGATCTGATGCATGGCATACCCCTATACAAGATCATGCACTTTAAAAAAAAAAAGGTATTTTTATTGGAAAACTTTAATGCTGTAAAATGCTGAGCTATTAAAAAAGTAGAACAATATGATACAATATTTTAAAAGTATCATTCAGACCTAAGTGTTGCTTAAACCTTCCTGGAAAACTGAGCTGAATAGGAGACAACTCTCCTGAGGACGCTTACTGTAGAACTGTCTGGATAAACTGCACTTACAGTATATGGTGTGTGTGTGTGTGTGTGTGTGTGTGTGTGTGTGTATGTGTGTGTGTGTGGCGGCCCATGTGTAAGGCAGTGGAAAGTGGTCGGGGCTAAATTGCTTTATCGTTTGTGGATGAATTGAATAAAGTCATATCTGGCTTTTTGGAATGTTACCACAGGGTTCAGGAAAATTGGTTAGTGGAGCAATCTCGCAGAAATTTTCCAAGATCCTGTTATACACTCACCATGCACTCAGTCAAGGCTGTTGTGGAGAAATACTTGACTGGACAAAGATCAGTGCGACTTCATACGGAGTCAGGTAGCAAATTCTTTGAACATCCTCTTGAAAGCAGAGATGTAATTGAATAGACAATATCAAGAATTTAAGGCTGGAAGAGCGAAAGCGATATAGTTATAGGACATTATTTTGCTAATGCACAGTATATCATCTGTCCAGACAAAACTATAGGGTTGTGGTCATTTTTCCCACAGACAATGTTACATGACTCCCGGTTGGAGCTCTTTTACAACTTCACTACAAAAGATTAATAACTGCGATAGATGTTATCCAGTTCTTTGATTAAAAAAAAAGTCAAAATTACAAGCTTGTGTACATAAAAAACTTCCCAAGGTACAATTCAGCAAGAAACATCCAATCACCAAGCTTAAAATGATGTTACATGCTCAGCGAATGGCGAGTGGAAGCTAAAGATAATGGTGTTGAGAAATCAGAAAACACAATCTGCAGCTTAAATCAATTCCCTTTTAAACTGTTGTTCAATTTTTTTCCATGTTTCTAGCTATATGGCTTATCACCTGAAGAGGACATAACGCAGCTTTAGTCTGCCGACTTGTCTACAGGAGGCGTTCGAGCTGCCCTTAATCCACGTAACCGCGTCCCAAAGTATATTTTCTTACATTTTACACACAGCGATTGTATATTGGCTTCACTACCACACACTACTACACTCAATGTGCCTGAACACATCCTGTGTAAAGAGGACTGAATGTGCTGCTTTTACCACACAGCTTCTTGTAGCACAATATCATGTGTAGCCATCAAGTGTAGGTTAGTAGCCCTTTACAAGATTTTAATGTTACAACAAGTCATCCTTGTTTTTAATCTGTATGTCTATTTCTGTGTAAGTACATTAAAAAAATATTTGTATACAAAAAAATTCTTTGTATGATTAGGCCCTTAACGCACTTGGTCAATAAAGCTGATTCTGATTGATTATGTGCTGTGCAAGATGGGAAAGCTTGATAGGCGTATCAACTGTAACTCCGGAGGCAGGCATTAGCAAACAGTCAATTGAAGAGCATTAATATAGCAGCAAACAACTATTTGCTATTTAAAAATATAAAGGAGTAATGTTTACCTGAGCAGAGAATGAAGTCTCGCTCCCTCTGTGTGTGTTGTAATCAGAGCTTCTCTGTGCTTTGTTGACATCGCCGGGCCTGCCGCGTGTGCTTTTAATGCATGTGAGCGTGCCCCACACGGCGGTTATAGCTGATAACGGCATCCCAACCAACAGCGTTGTCCTTGAAGCACAGCGCCCACCCTCCGGTTCCTCCTCAGGTAAACACTGTTGCCGTTGTTAGCACCGTTAGCAGCGAGTCACTGGATCAGCTGTCGCCATGTTGAGAGCCGTGCAGAGACAATAGAAATGCTCTGAATTTCATATTGAGCACCTTTAAGCAAGAAATATTTGTCACAAAATGGGGCTTCAACTGTAAAGATTATCCTACCACCCCACCTCAACCACAACGGACAACAGTTTACTAATGTTACGGTAGTCAGGTTTACATTTGTTATGGACTCTTAATTTTGTCCAGAAAGTTTGAGTGACTGTTTAAATAAGAGCATGTGTGCATGCCCCATGTTTTTGTGCTTGAGTATGTGTTTGTGTGTGTGTGTGTGTGTGTGTGTGTGTGTGTGTGTGTGTGTGTGCAGGTCTTTGCAAGGTGGGGCAATTTGATAAATGACGCCAAAGTAGAATAGACTGGTGTTCAGATGGCTTCAGCCTTGTAAAGATGTGACAAATGATGGAGCAGAAAGTATTGATTCCAATCTCTCTCTGGTGCAGTGTTTCACTGTGGAGGCTGCATGCACACAGACACACACACACTCACACCTACACACACACACACTACATACGTACATTAACACAGTCACACACACACAATAAAAGGAGCACAAGGACAATACACATGCAATGAATGCATGCATTATGTGTGTACATGTAGAGAATGTGTGCTCGGTGTGTGAATTCGAGAACACATATGGTCAATGTGACTGCAGTGTGTGAGAACATTACGGTGTGTGTGTGCGTGTGAAAAAGATTGGAGTCTATATGTATTTGTGTGTCAGCGACATGTGTAATGTACTGTATATCGATGCTTTGTGCACACGTGACTGTGGTCTTTATGTGAGTGTGTGTGCGTCTGTGTGTGTGTTTCCATTGTTAGTAGTTAGTGTTGGGATGCCAGCAGGAGTCCCTGGTCACACACATTAAAGTCTCATCTCACTGTGTTTTAAACCAGCTGTGTTTCTCCACGCTGTCAAGAACATTCAGTCGCTCACATGATATTTGTGTGTGCGTGTGTGTGTCAGGGAGTGTGTCAGGCTGTTTGTCAGGGTGCATGGAAGTGTGTGCCGCGTTAGCATGATCACACGAGGGGGCAAAGGTCAAAGACAGCTAACCAGAAGAGGAGAGGAAAGGGGGGAGTGGAACCGATCAGATGAGAGGGGAGGATAGTCAGCCATATTGTCTCGGTGGACCTGTGGATGGATGGATGGATGGATGGATAGATAGACAGACAGATAGCTAGATAGATAGATAGATAGATAGATAGATAGATAGATATCTGACGGTTTGTGGAAGCTGTTCTTGGAAATGTAGTGGAAAGAGAGGTTAGGGAAGGAGACTGAATGTGTCCCTTTTTGTGGTGAGTGTGAGGTTACCCTATTACATGAAGGCACACATTAATTATTCAATCAACAGTGTCCTGTGGTTGATTTAAAAACAACCTCCTAGCCTCCTACTTGCCACAAAGAGTCCCCTGAGTCCCCCTCAGTGGCCTATTGCTGTCTAGCAATGGATGGATGGATGGATGATTGGATGGATAGCTGGCTAAATAGGTAGATCTCTTTTGCACAGTTAAAAATCTGCGTGTCTCAAAATGATCACATAAGATTTAAAGATAAACTTTTATCATGCTCTGATATTTAGGGCTGGGTAACGATACTCGATACCTTGAAGGTATCGAACAAAATAACCAAATATCAAGCAGTATCGAAACTTCTCCAGTGAAACGATACCTGCAATCTATCCTTTTTGTACTCAGATCCAGAAGAAAATTAGTATTTGTGTGGTTTAGCTTGCAGTCAATCACCGCCAGCATTCTTTGATTTAATGCAAAATGTGATAGGCCCACTACCACAGCAGCTACAGCCCATAGTGTCTGAGGTTTGGTGAAGTGGAGCATGGTGTATTTGACAGAGTTGGCAGTCCTGTGTGCTGAGATGCCACCAAAACATTGTAAAGTATGGCTATATTAAACGCCTGTGGCGTCTGATAACAATAAATGTGGTGATGGAGGCATTTTACGCAACTGAATGCTTCCAATCACATGATGGGTATCAAATTAAGTAATCTATTGGTATCAGTATCACTTTAAGGGTACTGGTCTTGCTTCTGGTATTGTAATATTTTAAATGATACCTAGACCTACTGATATTACAGATACATTATGATACCCCAACATACACCAGTGCTGAAAAGATGAATCTCCACCTTGACATAATATATCATTGCACTATATATAGTAAAAGAAAAAGTGTTTGTTTGGGCCGATGTTGACCTTCACCGCCTCCTGTTGCTATTTACTGTGTTGGGTTTCGCTGGTTGAAGAGGACAAACAATGGGAGAGAAAGACAGAGAAAGAGAAAAAGAGAGAGTGGGAACCTTCACGACCTCTTCATAACTCATCCCAACTCCTCCCATCAGGCCGCCGTCATAGAAACCCTCTGACCAGGAGAAATATACCATTAACATGACAAACCCGCTATGAAGGAGTAAGTACTCACACTACACATGTACATATTTGCACTTTACAGCCAAACTGTTCTTAACTCTATGTGTAATAACACATGTATATCGTTTTCTTTTAACGCTATGAGTATATTTTTGCGACATGTATGTTTTTATTCAATGTATTCTCATACAACGGTTTGTATGATATCTTATGAAAAGTTATTCCTAATTTTTCGTGCGTTTTCCTACGAATGTCCAGCAATATGTGACTCAAGTGTCAATTTACCCCCAGTCTTTTCAAAATAAACTTCCATTTTCACAGAAAACAACTTGGTTTAGGCAACAAAACTACTTAGTTAGGTTTAGGAAAAGATCATTGTTTGGGTTAAAATAACTACAGAAGTGGCGTAACTTAAGTACGAAAGTTACATGACAAATAAATCAACATTTACTTCTGGTTTCACACGGGATACGAACACCGATGTCATGGGCAAAACTCTGATGTTTTTTGACCCACAAATCCACCCCGACATCCTCCCTATGCAGCGTTTGTCACTCTTTATGCTTCCTGGTTCACGATTTTGAGCATTACATATGAATTGATTTTGTGGCATCTACAGAATTTATAGTGCATTACTTTTCATACTATAGGTTTAGCTGTGTATGAGAACAGCCTGTTTTATTCTACCTGTGTCACCCATATCAAAGACAAATTTCTATCGCTTTGCAACAGACAGAGGGAGAAAAATGTGCTTGTGAGCAGAGTCTAGGGGTTAGATTGGGTTTGGCTACTGAATATTATATTTGGGAGAAAAGAGAACAAGTGCAATTGGAGAGGCCTCGAGGGAGCTGAGCTGACCAGAAGAGGGCTGGACTTAGATAGATAGATAGATAGATAGATAGATAGATAGATAGATAGATAGATAGATAGATAGATAGATAGATGCCTAAAGCTGTATGAAAACACTATGGTAGGCTAACATGTGTACATACACACAGAGACACAAACACAATCATTACTGTCTATCAGTCAGTGCAGGGGGGAGCGTTCAGCAGGGGGTCAGTGTAGAGGTCAAAGGCATTCAGAGGACCAAACACCACCCTCCCCATCCTCCTCACCACCTCCTCCTCTGCACCACCGCCTCCCATCACCCTCGGTCACTCCCAATCAAGCTCTTCACACTCACCTCTCCTCTTCCAATCTTTATGATGTGTGTGCGTGTGTGTGTGTGTGTGTGTGTGTGTGTGTGGCACTCGGGCATGCTGAAACACAGCTCATCCCCCTGATGCTCCTGAAG
>CAKAOH010021448.1:0-25790 GCA_916701665.1 Sebastiscus tertius | reverse complement strand
GGGGGGGGGGGGGGGGGGCATTATTTCCAACCTTTGACCTGGGTAGAATTGACTCTTCACCAGGCCTGTGCGGTCGCTCACCCTTGACCTCTGAGGTCGTCCAGTCAAAGCCAGCCAATCACGGTTGTCTTTGATTCACTCTCCGATCCTCTGCTCGGAGAGAAGGAGGTTGGGCTTACAGGGGTGGTGGGGGGGTGAGGGGGGAGCTGACCATAAAAACATACCACCCTGCTGTGATGGAGCATATGTTGTAGCGTCTGCCTATCATGGCAGATCTGTAGGGTTTCACAGCAGCCGGCGTTGACAAGCCTCAGCTTGTGTGTGTGTGTGTGTGTGTGTTTGTTCAAGGATCACTAGTGTGAGCTGAAAAAGTGTGATTCGTGTAAATTGGCATTAGAGAGCTTACAAATGCAACATGGCCCCTATGTGAAGCACACCAGGAACATGCATTCAAGGTGGGGATGTATGTTCCTGCCCTATAGCCTCCTGCTGGTCTGGTTAGGTCTCGGGGAATAGAGTTTACTGGAAAGTGATGGAGGATCCTTACGGTCATGACCGTTGGTGTAATCTAATGACCGCTCACTCAGAGCAGGAGGGAGGAAGAGGAGGAGGAGGAGGTGGAGGCCACGGGGTTGGAGGGGGGGGGTGAGTGGACAGGAGGGGAGGAGATGAGGGGGGGATGGTCAGGAAGGATGGGTGATGGGGTTTGGAGGGAGTGGGGGGGTGGGTGATCTCCTGTCCTCAGGACTGACCGGCTGGTGTTGACCTCTATTCGATCAAATCAGATAACCAGCTCTCAGTCAAAGGCATTGTCTTGTCGTGTGCCACTGAAAAACCTAATACAGGTTCAGATTCATCCTGGACTTGGATGTAGAGGATGTTTCATCAATTATTTACCGGAGAGAGTTCGTAATTCAGATTAACCTTATTCTCCCTTTGAAGCAGTTTCTTCTGCTTGTGACATTTCAGAGTGAATTCATTGTAGGTGAGCCAGGCAGGGAGCGCTTAATGTTCACAAAAACACCATTTTAAACAAAAAAAAATATGAAATGATGGTTGAGACTTTCTGTGTATGGTAGAATATTTTCGTTATTTTTGTGGTATGTGTGTGTGTGTGTGTGTGTGCGTGTGTGTGCTGCATGTATGTGTGGCTACCCTGCTGACCTCCAAGGATTTATGGGCTGCAAGTGTGAGAGCTTTGACACAGAGATATATCTGCAGGACCCATTGTGTTAATGCAGTGTGTGTTTGTGTATGTGTGTCCGTCTCTCTTGGCCTCTCTTGCTGTGTGTGTGTGTGTGTGTGTGTGTGTGTGTGTGTGTCTGTGTGTATGTGTGTGTGTGTGACAGGGACTAATTCCATTAGTGGTCTACTGCTACGGGAGATGAGTAGGGATTGACAGAGCTGCAGTCGTAATGAATTGGCTCTGGCAGCATCACTCAGCCTATAAGTTCTCTCTCTCTCTCTCTCTCTCCACCGTCTTCCCCCACTTCTCTCTCCGAGCAACACTTTCATCCAACAAGCCTCTCAATAAACACGCCCTCGTTAGGGCCTCGCTGGCTAATCACCGCTCTTCATTAGAGCCGTACTCGCTTAACTAGGCGCTTTCATTACAACTGCTGTGCCTGCAAAATGCCAGGCTACCTGCGTTTGCCAGCTTCCTCGCTCTCTATTACTGTCGGGCCGCATTCACAAAATGATTAATTATCTCGGAGTCACCCTATTTTGTTTAAGTAAAGGAATTCTCTGTTTAACACACGTGAAACAGGTCCAGGACAATTTCAGCACAGACTCCCACATCTTAACCGACTATTTGGATCCAAACCTGAGGTGATGATGATGTGTGTTTTTTCCAGCTTCACATAAATGGACTTGAAAATTCTTCAAAACTGTGATGTGCTGTCCTACGTTTCCAGCCTTTATCACTCATATTTATAACATAGGCCTTTAAAGATGGATCTGATTTTGTTCATTTTGTGCCACATTTATTAACTTTTAAGACGGTATTTTCTCCATGGAGAACACTAGTAACTATAAAGTATATATGAAAGGTAGTTTTATGCATTTTGAAGAGTGGGCAACGTCCAGGTCTCAAAAAGTGAAGCCAATGAGGAAGTGTCTTAAACTTGCATTCTTTATAACAGCCAGCAGGGGGCGACTCCTCTGGTTGCAAAAAGAAGTCTGATTGTATAGAAGTCTATGAGAAAAATGACCCTACTTCTCACTTGATTTATTACCTCAGTAAACATTGTAAACATGAGTTTATGGTCTCAATCGCTAGTTTCAAGTCTTCTTCAATTGCAGCATTCATTTAGTAAATGATGATCCCATTTAGAGTCAACTGGACCATAAAGCAGGTTATGCTTTAGGGCGTGGCTACCTTGTGATTGACAGGTTGCTAACAAGGCGTTGTCCGGTCTGGGAGTTGTCTGTGTTTTCGACTTAGAAATGTCTTATTCAGTGTTCAGTTGTACTTAGCTCCACCCTAAAAACAAAGATGGCTACGGCCAAAAGTGTATTCAGAATATTTACATTAACCTTCTAACATCTAGTAAAACATTTTTTTCTTTCCTGCAGAGAGATCTTTGCAGTTGTACTGCCACCACGTCCGGCTTCGCAATGAAGACAACTCCACTCCTCTTTTTCAAACCGCTAAACTAAACTTTACCCAAGTGAGAGCATTTGCACCTACCCTTACCTTTGTGCAAAACCTGTGATTCATTGTGACCATGTTGGTAGATCCGGCCTTCAGTGTCTGACCCAACCAAAACCTCCAGATTTCTGACATAAAGAAATGCATTGTACAGTTTCTCACGTTTGAAGTGGATTGGCGGCTGGACAGCCTTGGACCTGAAGCCTCTGGGCAACATCACTGACCTTTAGGTGGAGAAAGCCCCTGCTCCTGTAGTGGGGGAACCCCCCACTGGTTGCTGCCGAGCCATCCGACCCAGTGATAAAGGAAACCAAAGTGGCGGGGGGGCTCTGAAAGGGCACACAATGTCGATACAGGAGGAGGAGTGGTCTTCTGGTCCCCCACCAGCACACTGAAGATGAACACACTCGGGGTCTGTAGGTCTTTATCTGAGCGTCTTGAATCGCTGCCCTTTGTGTGCATTGTGTGATGACTGAATGTGATCCGATGTCACAATCAGGTCTGAATGAACTTCACGCCTGATGACAGCTGATGCAGATGGCACTTTTCTTTCAGCGTTGAGCCTTTCGAGAGCTTTTCAAGATTGCCAGATAACACGCAGCGTACTTGTTGGTGTTTAGGAGTTCAGCTGGTTCGTGAATCGGCGAAGGGAATATTTGTGTGTTGCCTCTTCCACCCAGCCAACAGTGTAAATTCACACATAAGGAACTTGTTGATTTATTGAATCTTTCCAACCTCTTCAAGTGTCAAATCCAAACATGTTTGAGATCAAATCTTGACTCCAATGACTATTATTAATAGTGATAAACTAATATTATTTATTGACAAAAACAATCTCACCACAGTGTCTACTAGTATCGCCAATCCTCCACCGTTTCCATTTTTCTTTTGCATAAACCAACTTTTTATATATTTCGCATGTCATATTGCTTCACAATGTCTCATGTGATCAACACGTTGTCCCCTACTAATGAAAAGAAACAGATTTACAGCAGTAGAGTGTGTGTAGGCCATTTCAGCAGCTTTTCCACTTCATGCTATAAATCCACATGACTTCATTACAACCAGGTTACATTTCATCAGTGTAGACATTTTGGAGGAAAGTGTTTTCATTATATATTTTTTTTAAATAAGATGATTTTTGTGGCACAATATATCAACTCCTACAAAATTGCAACAAGTTTACAAGTAAACTGCATTCAATTACGTTTTGAGGGAAACATACTGTATTTTCTCCCGAATTATGGCTGCTGTTTCAAACAGTTTTAAACATGTGGTTATCGCTGTAAATTCAAACAGAACAAAAAACACTTCTTAGTTAGGTTTAGGCAACAAAAGTACTGGGTTAGGTTAAGTGAAAAAAACAAAATGGCTCGACTCCTGAGTGCCTGGATCTTCCGGCGATCTTCTGCATCCATCTCTTTCCCAATGTAAGTCTATGGGAAAAAGTCTTTTTGGGCCCAATGGCATCACGTGACAGACACGAAAGCTGTAGTGCCACCGTTTGGCCACGACGGAAATTAGCTTCAAAGCCCGGGACTTGATTATTCCAGGTAACTTTCATTAACAGTCGCTCAATATACTACGTCACCGTCTCTGCGTCGCTCATGGTACTACCTCATTTGCTGCGGCCGTATTTGTGATACGTCAAAGACAAACGTAATCCGCGACAAAATATATTTCCTTCCAAACGTAATTGAGGATGCAGTTTAGTTGTATGGGAATGTAATTTTTAGGAGACAGGTCTTAAAATATATATAAGAGTGTCTTTATATTTTATATTTTCAAATAGTTGTTTCTTCTTCTTCTCTGTGTCAGTGCTTTGTACTGAACCTGTCCTCTGTTACTTCCTGATGTTAGCCATTCTTCTGATCTTGTCATTTGCTCTTTTATAAGAACATTGATTCTGTAGGTCAGGTTTGCTGACCAGTCCCTTCCCCCCCTCAGAGACCCTTTCAGGTTCCCAGCAGCAACCTGACACCTGCTTTGGACCCCAGCAGTCAGCCTCCATAATCCATACATCACACAAACACATAGAAACACGCAAAATGCAAACAGTGAAGTTGCACACATTCTCTCGCAGGCACACGTATGGGCATGTCCACATCTGCAAACACATCCTCAACATACAAACACACAGCTCGACATGCAGACATTACGCTATCATTGACACTCTGCTGGACATCAATATTCTGGGACAAATTGATTGGCCGGGTTGTTGTGGTGTATGGAGTGTTTGAACACACTCGAAGCAATTCTCTTCACACTCACACCATACTGGCAACGGGCCATATGGCTTCAGAATAATACAACTTCACAGGACATCACTTTTTTATAATGTTCACCCTGCCTGTCACCCATAGTGCATGCTGGGATATAAACCAGCCCTGAACAGGACGAGCAGGCAGTGTTGTAGTCAAGACCACCGAAACCGAGAGTAAGTCATGACCAAGACCAGAGTATGTAGAGACCGAGACAAGACCAACACTTTGAGGGGTTGAGAACAAGTCAAGGCCGAGACCAGATCAGTGCGAGTCCCACACATAAATCATAAGCACCCCTCAAATTCATCTGAAAGATCCACATTCCCATAAAAACACCCACAGAAAACAAATGAAGATTCCTCTTCATTCACCTCTTTTATCACCATATATATATATATATATATATAAAGGAATTTAGTGATATCCCCGTAGTTGTGGTCTTGACCGGTCTTGAAATGAAAGTCCTCTTTGTCTGAGACCGAGACAACACCGGGTAAAAATGTGATCGATTCCGAAGTGAGACGAGACCAAGAGACCAAGACCAATCTTTAGTTCTACAACACTACAAGCAGGTATAAAGATGGATGGATGGCTTTTTTATTAATGCATGTATGGATGGAAAAATTAGTCCGAATCTCAAAATACCATAAATTGCACAGATTTGATTGTCATTGCAAAGGTGTAACAGAAAAAGCCAAATCATAATTAGATAATAAATAAAAAAAACAAATGAAAACTTGGAAGTTCAATTGAAGCAGGTATAGAGTGGAAGGTAAACATCCACAAATGAACTACTCCGATGTCTACAACCTTAATATCTACCAGCCTATTCTAATGTTGCCTGCTTCTACAACTATCACATTATTTGAAAATGTGTTATTTATGCCAGAATATGTTTTATATCATAAATAACATGTTTTGCACCATGTGGTCAAACCTGAAGAAACTGGATCCACAATGTATTGTTCCCTCCAGAAAGCTCCTTTAACTCATGATGTCGTGTTTTGTAGAGACTTGGTGCGCAGTGAGACTTGACATTTCTCAGTGGTGATTTGTCCTGCACTTCACCATCACCCTAAAGAAGAACTCCTCCAGGTGTGCAGGTGAATAAAGTGATAATAATGCTACACAAACATGTGCAATCAGTACCTGGGTCATCACTGATGTAAAAAGTGATGATTTTATGTAAATGATTTGCAGACTGTAAAGATTCAATTAGTTAACATTTTATATGCATCTCTGGTGTGACATAAAACACCCTCTCAGGAAGAAACATGCCAGGAAGAGTCCAGGAAACGATAGCAGCGGGAGAGAGTGAAATCTCGGGACGTTGTCTCATTGTGTGCTAATTGTGTCTTTAACTAGACTTTCCGGTGGTGGAGCAGGTGTGGAGCAGGGAGTCCTCATGCTGATGGTCTTCCAGCGGGTCCATATATGAAGTACCTTGTTAAGCTAACGTGGTCGATAGAGTCAACGGTGTTTGTGTGTCCTCATTAGCTGCAGGATGTCCCTCAGTAGGAAAGGGGAGGTAAGGAGGCCCTCATCGATGATGAGGTTGTGCATGTGTGTGTGAGTGTTTGTGTGTGTGTGAACCATCACATTGATCGATCCCACTCATAATCTCCCATGACCCCCTAGGCAGCATGAATTACACCAGTGGGCAGTATGTTCGGTGTGTGTATGTGTTGGTGAGGCTGAGAGAGTAGGGGGTGGGGCTCTCTATAATTACAGCAGATGGAGATAGTATCTGAGGGACCTGCACACAGGGGAAGCTGAGTGAGGCCAAGTGGATTAAGAGAAAGAAGAGGTGCGAAGAAGGCCGAACAGTGAAGGAGTTCCTCTGCTCTGCTTTACAAAAAACAGCAGGACCCCGTGCTCCTCTCAAAAAGACTGATCCAGGTGAAGGATTTGATCCTCTTTTTGGACTTTTCATCAATTAAATCCACTTGACTTGACTTGACGGTTTTACACTGTTCAGTTGATTGACAGTATCAATGCACCAGCAAAAGGCAGGAAGATGACGTCTTGCCAGCCAAAGTAAACATGTAAAAATGCAGGTTTCACGTCATCAAAAAGTCCACTTAAATTATTATTATTATTATTATTTTGAAGGAAATGTATAATTTATGTACAAAACAAGTCTACAGCTATGCAAACAGTGAGACTGCACTTGTGCACGTTGGTGTGGGGAGCTAATTGATATAACATCTTACAGTAGTTTGCTAATTAGCACTAAATTAGCACTAAACACAAAGTAAAGCTGAGTCTGATGTAGTATAGCTAGTTAGTATGCTAACTGTGACTGCAAAACTGGGGAAAAAACAACCTCTTACTTTTCGTGTCCATTAACTTGTGGTGAGTACAACTCGTGTTTATGCGACTGCTGCATAAACAATTTAAATTCCCATTTTAATCAAACACTTGGCAATTGTATCCCAGAATGATACACTCAGAGACGACGAGATGATTTGATTAAACTCCTGCAGCATTACAAGCATCCAACTGCAAATAAGAAGTGAAAAGTTCAGATAAACGAGAGAGGGGCCAGAAATAAGACTCAGGCACAGAGAGTTTAGCTTTATTATAGTTTGCTTTTTATGAGACAAGAGCAAGATCACATCTTCTCCTTCAGTCCTTCAGCCCTTCCTGTTAATTTTCTTGGGGAGGAAAGAGGTTGGAGTTATATGAAGGTTGTCATATGAGTCGGCTCATACATCAAACGAGATGACCTTAGCCTCGGTGACAGTCAGGACAGGACGGTGTGAGTGTACCAGTGTGTGTTTGTGTGTTACCGTGGTCACGCACATCACATACTAGTGCGCTTGAGAGCATTCGTCCTGTTTTTCACATAATTTGTCTACTCAGCTCACCTTCTGTTTGAGCTCATTTCTGCATGCACAGCTACACTGAATATGCTAATAACGGTGAGCGAAGCCAGGAAGCTTTGGGTGCGTGCGTTAAGGGATATCCTCAGGTATAGGATTACACAGGCTGAAGATTATTATTGATTTGCTCATGGAGCTGTCAGTCTCCGCTCAGATACCAGGAGCAGGGTGACTGACAGGGACGGGGTTGGGTGGCCCGCAGCCAACGAGGAGGAACCACTCCGCTGGATGGGCTGGGAAGATGGAGGGAGATTGAGAGAGGGATAACACAAAGGGATAAGGGTAATTGATGATTGTTTCAGCAGTGGAGTGGGAGGAGGGAGAGGAGGGTGAGAGAGAGAGAGAGAAAGACGTACAAAGAGGAAGAAAGAGAGAGAGAGGCTGATGAATGATGGAGATAGAGGAGAAATGACTGAGAACAGAGAAAGGTAGGTGACGAGAGGCTGATGTATCCTTCCTGTCTGATGAGGAATATCCAGCATTACATTTTTAATTTAAGGATGGAGACATTTTGAATAGTCCTCACTTCTGCTTTGAGGGTTAAGACTTGGTTTTAGGGCTAAAGTAAGGATTAAGTTCAAGTTATGGTTAGGTTAAGGGTTGGGTTTAGACATGTAGTTCTGATGGTTAAGGCGAGGGTTATGTAATCTGACCAGCCAGATGGTTTGTTACACAGAACCATCTGAGATGCCTTCATTGGAAACTGTTTAGAAAACAAACAAAAAAATACTTAGCAGGTGATTGGATGAACCATCTGTCAATCAAACTCTTGCAGAAGCCGGTCAGGAGAAGAGCAAAAACATCGCATTCAGTGCCATTCTTTGCTCTTCTATCATCGAAGGAAATACTCTCCAGTTCTGATATAACTGATGCTATTGCAGCATCTACGCTAACCTCATCAGGAGCCTACATTGTTGTTTAGCATGAACAGTCGCCTCTCCGTGTCGTCACATACAGACTTAAACCACGCCTGTAGCTGCCAGTAGCTCCTCAAAGGACACTGATTGGTCCGTGATCTGGCTTACCAGATACAAATGCATTACTTGAAGCCTGGATTTTCGTGTGATATGTGATCCCGCGATTCTTGCATGATCTCGTAACATTGCGAGAATCAAGCTGCCATGCAAGGTAAAGGGTTACCGGCTCAGGAATGCATTTTATAGGTCCTCAGAAGTATAGAACTGTGTGTCAGTGTGCTTTTGTACACAATGTATGTACATTGATTTTTTTTTTGGCAGTTAGTGCATGTCCATTTTGTTTAACATCACTCACTGGCCCTCTTTTATCAAGGCCGTCTCTTGTAGTGCACAGTTCATCCAGTGTTTAGCTAAAAGGGAAATTTAAGATTTGGCAGTGCTGTTGAGCCCCATACAAATCAGACAGTATAGAGACGGTACTCAAGCAAGACCCGAGAAACCATTTAACAATAGTGGCCAGAGTTGCAGTTGCAGGTCACGTGACGCCCACTGACCTGTGCCAGTTGCCCAATCAGTTCTGCACATACACATCTATACCCAGTATGCTTTGAGGGAAGACTCTACCTCTGATTGGCAACTGGCTTCTAAACTTAGCTATGATGCTTACTGGGCTTCGAAATGGACAGGCCTGGGAGGAGAGCAACTCAGCCACGGCAGCTCCGAAGTCCGAAGGAAGGTTCCCGATCCGAACACCGGTATATATTTTTTTATTTCGTATGCTTCATCATTAAATTCACTTCTGAGATATTTTTTGAGGCAACTGTGTAGATTTCGAATATTGACAGTTTTACTGAATTGATGGCCAATCGAATATTTGCTCCAATGTTTTTGGAGTTGAGAAGCTCCACAAACTGGCGTGAAAGTGAGCTTGTGCTTGCGAAGATTGTCAGCGAGCCAGTCAGACAGCTCTCAGAACCTGCTGTCTCAAGAGACCGTCTCATAGACAAGAGGCTTTTATTTCCCTCTTGACGGATGGTTTGTTTAAATATCACAAAAAATGTCCATTATTAAATTAACAGGAACCTGTGGTTATCTACTCTGTTCATTTTTAATTTTTTCAATTTATTTTCTTACTATTCGTGTATGCGGGGAGCCAGCAGGATGTCAGCCAGCTCAGCCAGAGAAGGACTCTAATGGACTAATGTGCTCTGTGGGCCAAAAACTCAGAACTGTTAAGGTGGGGTTTATTTAAGCTTACTTTGGATAAATATAACTGAACAGGCAACAAAATACCCTTTTTAGGTATACATTTCGATGGCTCAGTCCCATCAAGGTCTATCAGTAAGCCAGGACAGTGAGCATCCACCACCTACCAGGACTACCCCAAACTGACCTACCCAAAAAGAATACAGTCATCATTAAGATTACTGATTACACCTGTGTTTTTCCTGCTCATGTCAAAACGGCCACCATGTGTTTTTTGTGCATTTTTTGACAAGCAACAAGCCTTTCTCTTACTGACTTATGACAACTGTACCGATAACATTAGTGATAGTCAGTCCCTTATGGCCTAGTGGTTAGGATTCTTAGTTTTCACCCAAGTTTGATGGAGTAGACTGCTACTACTACTACTACTACTACTCTAAATCATTTATGGCGCACTATTCTAAACACACTGTTAGAAAGTGGTTCACAAAGAAAACAGAAAAACTGCACGGTCCCTCGGGTGCTGTGTGCTCGGTGTGTTTCGGTTTAACCTGTCTGTTTGCTTGTTTCCCTCCCACCTCTTGTCCTCGCTCTCCTCACTACACACCTGGACATAATCTGCAATCAACGCTACTGCCAGCAATCAGCACACCTGCCCACCAATCAAGCGCCTCTTCTCTTCTTAAACCTGCTCCAACGGCCGGCCAGTCTCTGCCGGATCGTTGCCATACATGGTTCGTCTATGTGGCACGCTTCCAGCTCCTGCTAGCGGTCTTGCCAGTTTGTCTCTTTGCTTTTTTGCCAGCCAGCCAATTCAGCTCATCCAGCCTGCCAACGCCAGCCAGCATATTCATAATCTTCTATAATAAAATCTATACCTTTTCAACTTCCTGTTTGTCTTGCATTTGGGTCCAACCACAGTAACCCTGACCAATACATGTAAATATACAATTGACTTATTGAAAACTGTAAAAATTTGAAAGTTTCCAAACAACCAAAAAGCACTCAGACGTCCAAGCTTGCGTCAGACATTCAACCTTGAATACAAACAAACAAACAAAGCAGCCATGAAAAAAAAAATAAATGCCAGCCCATAAACGTTTAAGTGAGAGAGACGTCTCAGCCAGACAACTTTTAACGTGGCGTGATTGTTGGTGCCAGACAGCGCGGTCGCTCCGTCTCAGGAAACAGACGCCCTAATTGGATTTTCATGCACTAAAGTGTCTAGTTTTCAAAAAGAAAAACACATAGTTAGCTGTTCTGGACCTTTTATTGTATACATTTGTGTATATTATACAGGCAGCATTTAAGGCATTCGGCTGATGCTCTTTCCTAGAGTGACTTACAATGAAACAAGATGTATGATATATTGAGAGGAATGACACCTTGTTCTCATCTGTGTGTGTAAATCTAGTTTGTGTGATGCCGCCTGTATCTCCTCTCTGCTCAACACTTACACAGAAGCACTTTAATCAACCGTCATCTATTGATGGGCAGCAACACATACTGGCAGAAATACACACACCAGCAGGCTGCTACAAGTTTATTTTTCATACTTCTTTTATTCTGGTATTGCCTTCACTCACATATTCAATCTATCTGTGTCTCTTTTTCACACACTCTCCGTGATTCCCCTCAGAGTGCAGACGCAGGCAGAAACAGTCACTCTGATATTATTAGACATTGCACTTTAGGAAGCCAGATGATTCATGTTTTTTATTTGAGAACCATAAAACAATAAAGTATGATTGCTGCGCCCCGCTCCCGCCGCGGCTTCCTGTTGCGGGACAAGACGGAGCCCCATAAATGACAGCGTTGATTTCTGCTCACACATTACTCTTTGCCATGTAAAATTACTCATATTCATATGTAGAGACACAGTGAAGAGGGCTTTTAATAAAACACTGACAGATGTATTACACTAATGAGCCACGTACAAGTCACACGTGAAAAAAAAGCGCTACACACTGCGCAAATCTAAACATCTATTTTATATTTTTAGGGTCTGCCGTGGAGCAGGAACGCAGTGAGATTGTAGGAATTAATGAAAATGAAAAGCTGAAGAAAGTGTGAGCTTGATATCAGACGTACTGGAAAAATATCCTGGACAAAGAAGGAAAACATTGATGATTAAAGCAAATACATCCCCCACTATATTCACAAGTAGGGCTGTCAAAGTTAACGCGATAATAATGCGTTAACACAAAGTAATTTTAACGCCACTAATTTCTTAAACGCATTAATGCAATTGATCTTTCGGAGGGTCTACCGGGCTCAGTTTTAAAGCTAGAGTGAAGATCATACGAAACTAGAAAACCAAAAGAATCCTTCTGTACCAACCACGTCATACTTGCTTGTTGCGAGGTTAAATAACACTCCAAGCGCACTACATTTTAGCAAGGGAAATCTGTCAAGGCCATTTTCAAAGGAGTCCCTTGATCCTCTGACCTCAAGATATGTGAATGAAAATGGGTTCTTTGGGTACCCACAAGTCTCCCCTTTACAGACATGCCCACTTTATGATAATCACATGCAGTTTGGGGCAAGTCATAGTCAAGTTAGCACACTGACACACTGACATCTGTTGTTGCCTGTTGGGCTGCAGTTTGCCATGTTATGATTTGAGCATATTTTTAATGCTAAATGCAGTACCTGTGAGGGTTTCTGGACAATATTTGTCATTGTTTTGTGTTGTTAATTCATTTCCAATAATAAATATATACATACATTTGCATAAGGCAGCATATTTGCCCACTGCTATGTTGAGAGTATTAAATACTTGACAAATCCCCCTTTAAGGTACATTTTGAACAAATAACGATGTGCAATTAATTAGTGATTAATCGCAATTAATTATGGACAATCATGCGATTGATCACGATTAAATATTTTAATCGAATGACAGCCCTATTCACAACGTGTTCTCATCCCATCTCTCTTTGTCAGACCGCTTGGCGTCACTTTTTGGTCACAGTAAATACATGCTTAATGTTGTGAATTAAACAAAAACTCTTGCTTATAGGTTCAGGCAACAAAACCACAGTTATGTTTAAGAAAAACAACATAGTTGGGCTTAAAATAGTTTGGTCTCCTGGATGAAAGTCCTGTGTGTGTTGGACCCATCCACCTCAGGTGTGTGTTTTTCACTCTTTAAACTACGTCACCACAGCACTTTCCCTGGGTGTATCATATTGATGCGGATGGGTTTACATTGTAGTTGATGGAAAGTTCGATGCGTCTGATACCGGCGCTGAAGAGTGCCTTGTGTGTCGGTATTTGGCCTGTGAACCACCAATTGCTTCAAACTACATGTTTGAGAACTATCAGAGTATTAGATTAGATCAGGCTTTTCCATACTTCTACAATATTCAATGTAAGACCATTAGAAGAAAATACTAGATTTTACTTTTCTTGTATCTCTGCTACCTCCTGATGTTTGAAAACTTTGAAAGCTAAAAAAAACAGTTGTTAAGAAAGGCCTAAAGGCATCAGTATACTGCAAATGAAGTGCTTGCCAGACCTTTAAACTGCATTTAAAATCCTTTCCCCTCACACTGTTTTGACATTGGAATCAGGGAGGGCTGCGTCCAACGATTGTTCCCAAACTGGTAATCTGACAAGCTTGGCCGCTTCTTTCCAGGTGTGGAGAGGTGAGAAGGTATACGGGATTCAAGCTTCTCCTTTAAAATGGACTCTCTCTTTTCATTCTGCCGTCCCTTTTTTATTGTGCAACTGAGTGCAACACCCTGGATGCCTTTTAGAAGAGACTGTCTGAAAGTGTGCACCGTTATCCCCATTTATATGATTCATGGCGTCTCCCCCCACTCTTATGACCTCAGGCTTTTTGCCCGGCCTTCCAGTGCGGCCATTTGGAGAAGAGCTATAAACACGTCTGCCTTTAGACATGGTCAGATGACTCATCGCGCAAAGTTTGTTTCAAGCATACCCTGACCTTAATATCCCAACAGGTTTAGGGGTCATTTATCTACACAGAGAAATCCTTAATTCCAGGTATTTAACATTTGAAAAACTGCATGTTTTGTTTTTTTCCAAAGCTGTCTGACCAATGAGACATCAGATCTCATCTCCTCATTGAGTTAAATGCAAAATATTAGACTGTTTTTGGGCAGCACTAGAGCACAATTACAGTAGGCTACTGAGGATGCTATTTAATTATAATACTGTGCATCATGCTCAATGAAGTTATGTCTCCTAAAGGTCACATATTTGCCATTCATTCACATTGGAAATTGGACGTCTCTTACCAAAAAGAAGTTTATTCAAGTGTGCTATTAGTATACTGCTTTAAAGCTTAAAATAAGAGAGTATACTTTCAGTTTACTTTGTATGTACTTATCAGAGATATATTTTACAAAAGTATACATAAGTATACTATACTTGGCTCATACTGACTAAGTATACAAAAAAGTATATTTGGCTTATAGGCCTACTTGTACTTAATCCTTCAATCGAGATTTACTTAAGAAAAGTATAATTTAGTATTCTTGCCTTATAGGCCTAGAAAGGGATACTTTGCTTGTAGTTGGGCTTATGTTTTGATTAAGTAGTCTTTTAAAGTGTGTGAGAGTTTGTAGGATGTTTTGATTTGAATTTACTTCAATTCAACAAGACTTTTCTAAGTTTTTGGATTATCCGTTCACCGTGGAGGCATGCGAGAGCAACACGTTTTATTAAAGTTTTTAATCTCATCACAAATCAGACAGCAAAAAAAGCAAGTCTCTTTATGTAATACATAAATCATTGGCTAAGTACTATAAGTTAAAGTATACAAAGTATACTTTCATGAACTGAAAAGCATGCTCAAAAGTCCAAGTCAAGTCTCAAGTCATAGTGTGTGTGACAGTAAGAGCGCAATGTTAATATTATTAGTAACACCTGTGTTTTTCCTAATATGACAAGTCCAAATGTCTGCTGTGAAAAAGGCCTTTCGTATCAGTGAGTGGGTGTGTTTCCATACCTGAGGACTTTAATGTATATAATATTGAAATGTATTTCCATTCATTATCTTATGTGCTCTCTGGATAAGTGATATTCAGGAAATAGCTGTATTGAACATATGTTTTGCAATTTATTAAACATCAAAAGTGTATCATTATCCTTTGTTCAGAAGAATCTCAGGCAGTCCTTACAGCTACAGGTACTTCTACTCAGGAATGCCTTCCCTTTCACCCTCAAGGCCAGACAGGCGGGGAGTGCTACAGCTTCTTCCATCTCAACAGAGCAACTCCGGAGCCGTCAGAGAGGCCATCGGCTATTTTTGTACAGAGACTGCAAGGTTTCAGACTTCTGGAGGCCACTGGGCTCTTTTATACCATGCCCTGGGTGTGTGTTCTTCAACCCGACTCATCTTCAAAGTCTAGTTCATGGATTGTTTTTTATACATTTTCTGTGAACTGGGAACTTTTTAATGGACAGTTGCATCATGTGTCCAGTGACTTAAAAGTGGAATCATGTTCTAGAAAGGTTACTCAAACAAAAGGATGAAGGATGCACATAATGGGTTGTTATAAGTAAATAGATTGAATAATAAGCATTTGAGTTAAGCCTGCAACACAAGAATATTTGGCAAAAGTGAAGCCTCTGTGAACATATAAGACTGTCTTCCCCAGGTTTTGACTTTCCTCTTCCAGCACACATTATTTACAGGCAGCTGGTGGCGGTCTGCCACACCTCAAGGTGTCTGTGTCACCGCCAAGCACGCCTGCACGCGCACACACACACACACACACTGAAACATCACTACCCCTGACACACACAACAGACAGTGTGTCCCTGTCCCCTTGTCACACAACCCCTGGCCCCACCTCACTCTGTCCCCTTACAACGCCACTTCACCACCACCACCACCACCTCCTCCCTCCCTCCTCGGTCTGTCTGTCTGTGTGTGTGTGTGTGTGTGTGTGTGTGTGTGCTGATATACATGTCCGTGTGTGGCGTGATGTGTGTGTATTGGAGTGTGAGAGCGCACACGTCTCCCTCTCCCATCTGAAATACGGCCGTGTCTGCCCGGTCTGTATATCTTGCCTCGTCCCTTCAGCAGAAAACCTTGGACGCTGCTGATGGAAGACGCACCGCCACAAATAGCTCAGAGAGACGCGGCGGCACTCTAACAGGTCACAGGCAAAATGAAGGAGGCATGCACTCAGTGACATTTGTGCACTGTTGATCCATTACTCATGGACGGAGGATGCTGTATCAAACCATAAAATGTTATGAAGAATAAAATAAAACAACATCAAGCCTAATAACCAGTGAATAACCAGTCTAGACCTTATGTCTTTGGATGTAGTCCAAGCCACGATGTGTCACAGTCACCTCTCTTTAATATATCATGATGATGACATACTGTAGCCTATATTATGATACAATAATTCAATTTTGTCAAAATTCAGTTTAAAACCAGTTCATAGATAAAATAACCAGATGGGAATGTCTGTTTTGGGCCAATTTCAGGGAATTAAATCCACTTAAAGGTTCTCTATATGATATCCAGAGTATTAATATAGCAGCAAACAACTATTCGCTATATCAAGATTTAGAGGAGTAGTGTCTACCTGAGCAGAGAATGAAGTCTCTCTCTCTCTCTGTGTGTGTTGTAATCAAAGTTTCTCCGTGCTTTGTTGACATCGCCGGGCCAGCCGCATGTGCTTTGAGTGCATGTTAGTGCATGTGATCACACCCCACTGGCTAGCTCAGGGCCACCGCACTGCACTGCTCTCATACGGCGGTTACAGCTGATGACGCTTTCCTGACCGACGGCGTCATCGCGGAAGCGTAGCGCCCATCCTCCACTTCCCACCACGTTAACACTGTTAGTTCTGTCAGCACTGTTGGCGTTGTTTCCTCTGTTAGCGCTGGTAGCACCGTTGGCTACGAGCCGCCGGATCAGCCGTCGCCATGTTGTGTGCCGTGCGGAGGAAATAGAAATGCTCCCAATCTCGCATTTAGCACCTTTAATAAGGTCAGTATCCCCATCCTTAATAGTAACCTTGATGGTAAAGAAAAATCTCTGACAGTTGACAAATATTTATTGTCTGAACCCTATTGAGAGATGACATGTCCTCCTAAGTTTGTGGATTGATTATTGTCACAATGCCAGCTACATTTGTATCTCTGTCATCACTTGCTGTTTGGCTAAATGCCCTATTAATGTATTTCACAGTGACAATAAAGCACATTTAATCAAATTCAACAAAAAAAAATAGTTTATTTTGCCTTGTGAGAATAAAAAAGATCATTCTTGTTAAATACACCAAAAACAATGCAGAAAACAGAACAGCGGGGAGTCACTGCGGCATTGATGGTTACATTATATTTAAGTGAATCTCTTCTTCTCCTTTCATTGAATAACAAACACTCCCCGAACCCAGTAACTCACCTTAAAATCTGTCCAAATAAGTTTGTATTTGTGACCTTCACAAAGTCAGTTTGAAGTTTGTCTATGAATTCCAACAGTGAAAAGTTTCACAGAAAAATAACAGAACTTATACCGAGTATATGGATGGACAGTGTAAAAGTGGATTCATGTGTTTTTATCCGTCTCTGTGGGTGTTTTGCTACTTCGTCATTCAGCTGCACCTCTCCAGCATACAGAGGATGAGTGATACCAACACGTTCTCATCCCAACTTGTCACACACCGCCGCTTTGTCCATGTCCCTTGGTGTCACTTTATTTTCAGCATCAAAACCACTATAGTTACCCTTGGCGTCATTTTCGGATCAGGCAACAAACCCACTATAGTTAGGTGTAGGAAAGAACTACATGGTTGGGCTTAAAGCTTGTACAGTGAAAACGACACTGAACGCTGTGAATACGGGCCACGAATGAACATCTGATTGTAACGTGACGCACGGGACACAAACAGCGGTCTCCTGGATGAAAGCCTTGTGTTTGTTGGACCCATCCACCTCTACTCCGTCCTGTCTGGTGTGTGTCTTTTCGCTCTTTAAACTACGCCACCACACTCCCGGCACACTTTCTTGGAGCGTTTACTGTTGCTGCGGATGGGTTTACATTATAGTTAATGGAACGCCCGGTGCGTTTCATACAGGCGCTAAGGGGTGCCGATGGCCGTGACAAAGCCTCGGTATTTGACGCCTGGAAATGAGAACGAGCTGGCGATACTAAAAAGGGTGGATTTTTTTTATCTTGAATCTTTATGTCTGTGTGGGTTTCCTCAAGATGCTCCATTTACCTCCTACATACAGTGATTCCATCAAATTAAACTGCAAACTCTAAATTGCCCCTAGCTGTGAATGTGCTTGTTTGTTTGATAGACTGGCGACCTGTCCATGGAGTACTGCCTCTTGCTTAGCGCACGCTGCAGCGTCCTTAAACATAAAAAGTAAAAAAAATGGATGGAAGGCGGGATGATATTAAGTCATTTTAAAAAATTGCATTCATCGGATTATGTGTATGTTCTTTCACACAGAGTTAAAGGAGGCATGTGACTTTAACGCGTGTGTGTGATTATAGTGTGAAAAGCAACACGTGCTGCTTTGACATGTGTTGTCAGGCTGTTACCAGGTCTTTATTCCTTCAAGTGTGTTGTGTCAAACGGCACTGACATGTTAAAAGTGGCTCATCCTCTTTTTTAAAAGTGTAGGTGTGTTTCACCGCGGTGAGAGATTGACTTTCTCTTCACTCCACGTATGCAGCGTTCTCTCATTAGTGCCGCCACAGGCTGCTGGAGCTTTGTTCAAGAGCACTTGACAGGTCACTGAGTGTTAACATCTAATGAGAGCATTGCACAGTAATCTTCAATGTGTCACACAGGCTCTCCAGTATAGCATGGTGATGACTGGAGGATGATTGTGGAGGATTATGTAGAAAATGGACCCACTCAGGTAAAGTCCCCCTCCAATCTCTCACTCTCTGCTCCGAGTGGCCCGCGGCCTTGTTGCCTGATGAAATCAATTATCAGCTTCCTCAATCAGATCGCGGTCTCGACGGCGATGGCGGAAGACCTACGAAGACTCCAAACAAACAAAATCAGGGAACAATGAATTATTCCATTTGGAGGAGGAGAGTGACAGACCGTTACGTGGGATGCGTTTAATGAAATGCAGGCGCTCACACACACACACATACACATACACACACACACACACATTGGGGCTGTCAAGCTATCGAACCAGAGAGATACCTCCCATGGCTGCTTCACAAACAGGATGCACCAATCAGCCTTGGGCGATTTTCTATGCCTGTATTTGTTTGTGTCTGAGAGTTTGACTGTGGGCTTGTGTGCATGTCTTACATGCATGTTCATGCACCTGTATTAAAGCTGCAGTAGGTAGAAACGAAGCAAATATCATTCAAAAAGGTTATTTTTATAAAAACGGTTACTATATCCTGACAGTAGTGCATGAGACAGGCAATCTGAAATTAATCATGTGCCTCTGTGTCCTCCGGTGTCCTCTGGTTCTGAAAGATTTCACAGACCGGAGGAAAACAACCAATCAGAGCCGAGCTGGAGTCTGTCGTCTCTGAGCAGCTGTCAATCACTCACAAACTACGATCAAACGGTCAAACTAGGCAGCGCTGATCAAATATGAATCAATATTCTGTTACTGTCATGCCTATTTCTCACCTCAAATGTTTTCAGAAACATCTTGTAGTGTACTGTTTAGCTGTAAAGTGAGAAAGTTTATGCAGCCATGTTGAGATCAGTTGAGGAAATACCAAGCACCGCCCACTAGCCGGAGCACAACCAATAGGAACGCTCAATAGAAACGCTCTCTCTCTCTCTCTGAAATGACCTGTGATTGGCCAAAGTCTCCCGTCACAAACAAAAAATTTTAAAGCCTGAAAACAGAGCCATGAGGAGGTGCAGAAGTCTAGTTTTTTCTCAGAACACTTGAATTACAATATGCTGAAAGGTTATTATGAAATTTTTGCCCAATGATGTCAAAAACGTTCAGCCTGCTGCAGGTTTAATCAGCTTGCATGTTGCATGTTATATAATCTTATGCATATGAATAATCAGTTTTTGTCTCTTTTGTGTGCACTACAAGGATCTGCTCTTTTTTAGGTTATTCCCCTGTCGTTACAACTCAGCAGTGCTAGAGGGAGCCCTCCTCCATTTCACCCGCTGACAGCAGTCAAGGACCCAACCCCCCCACCCCCCACCCTTACCCACTGGACCCTGAGCCCCCCTCCCCTCAGCCTCGAGGCAGCCAGCAGGGCCACTAGGCCAAGGCCAGTCCAGCCCTTTGGCCACAGAGAGAGATGGGCTCGGACGCCCCAGGGGACCCAGGAGGGAGCTGCCGGGGCCTGAGCTGTGGTCAGCCACAGGGTGGGACAAAGAGAGGGGATGCTGAATGCAATCTGACCCTGTCACTCACACAGTGGAAGCAGGGTCGGGAGAGAGGGTTGAAGTAAAGGAGGGTAAAATAGAGAGAGAGAGGAAGATGGTGGGGGAGTCAGACAAAGATACGACAGAGGTCCTCGCAGGGCTGAACGGATCCATCAATACAGCGAAAAAAGAAAAGAAAGGAAAAAGATTTCAGGCCAGGAATTATTTCGGGTCGGTACAAAAAAAAACCTCGCCACTTTTGCAGATTGGGTGTTTAGTGTAAAAAACCCAAGGTCTAAAGCACGGCTGCAGTCTGGGCGCTGAAAAGCCATTCTCTGAATTCTGTTCTTTAAATGGGGAGAAATATTGATCTGGCTCAGCTGGCCCTGTAGTGCTCTGTGTGCATGTGTGTGTGAGTGTGTGTGTGTGTGATTCTTTGTCTTTTAGGACCCAGTGGGGGTGGCGGTGGGATGTTACCATGGATACGGCCTCACCCCTCACCCCCACTATCCCAACACACATATACACACACACATACATACATGCATGCACTGCCCCAACCAAGGCTGTAGGTGTAAGACACACACACACACACACACACACACACACACACTTTTTAAGGCCTCTGGTCAAAAGATGTAGATATTTCTGAAGGCGCTTTTAGACGTGTCACACTCCTGGACGTACAGATAAGGATACAAATCTGCACCCTTTGGCTACACGAAGCTCACACACACACTCACACACACACACACACGCAGTAAGGTCCAAGGAAACAGACAATCATGGTGAAAAAAAAACTGCAGAACACTAATGTGCGACACAGACTCATCGCTCATCATTTCCTTTCAATTTACCCTCTTTGTCTCTTCCACCCTCAACACACTCCTCCTTCTCACACACACACACACACACCATACTGTGTCCATGATATCTTGTACATTTTTTTGTATCTTTACCCATTTATATGCACTCATACACACAAAGCCATGTACTTATACAAATGCAAACTAGCGCCGTCGCACACCTGTCTTGTAGGAATGAGACACGAGGAGAGGAGATCAGAGTGGTTTACTGCCAGGTAACTGATATAAATACACCTCATTACAATGGTGACAGGGGTTTCTTCTCTCCTCGGGCAAAATAGCATCATTAGCGACACATACACACACACACACACACACCTACAGATAAACATGCAGAGAAAAAGGCAGCTGACTTAGATGCAGGTATACAAATGCAGAAAAATACCAACACATAACGGGTACCCACATCTGCGAATAAACACACACGATACAAGTCAGATAAAGATTGTGCATGTTGCATGTCTTTTTTTCCTAAATGATGATGATGATGTTGATAATGATAGATCGTGGAGGGTTTCATAGGGTCGTTATAAGGCAGGAAGTCGCAGTGCTGGCCGACACAGGGGGATCAATACGCCCAGGGTCAGTTACAATATTTAGGGTTGCATGACTCCGGGACCAAAATAAATCAGGATGTGAAATATTGTTGGGGTGGATGCCGGGATGAGCCTGTACAACTGCAACGAGTGTGAGGGAGGAGAGAGAGAGAGAGAGAGAGAGAGAGAGAGTGTACAAAAGAGAAAGATGGAAAATCAGACAAAAAGCAACCAGATATTGTGCAATGTAGGCTAGCTGGATGTGATTTATGTTGAAGTTTGGAATTGGAGGATGTGAAATCATCATCATGAGCAGATTTTAAACCCATTGTGACAAAGTACGAAAGGTCATATTGATTATCAAAGGTACAATTTCAGCTAATGCTTGATTCTAAGTCGTATCTGCAGCAATCATGAAGCCACACAACCACAGCATGTTTATTATTAACCACAGGTATGGCTCCCTCTTAGTCGATTAGTCGACGAAGTGGTTGTTTGGTCTTAGTTGACTAAGATTTCTTTACTCAATTAGTCATTTCTCATGATTGTTTCATGCTGAATGACTTATTTTTAATAAGCTTATGAGTGCATCTCTGATTTAAAGTGGTTTCTTTTGCATGATTCTTAGTTGAGAATCTCGGTTTTAAACATCTGTCGATTAAATCCGCTAATTAGTCAACAAAATCGTAGTCCACTAAAACTCTCTTTAGTCGAGAACAGCCCTAACTACAGGAAATGCTTTTGATATAACAACAATGTAAATCTGTTACCTAACCTGTATTTTAACACCTAACTTTAAACATGAATGACATGTACATGGAATCATCATTTAAGATTAATCAAACTCAATACATCATTCAACATCTTCCTACATTGAAAACAAATCTGTGCATGTAAGCATAATATAAAGGCTGAGGCCATTTGGTAAAGTAAAGTAATTCCTTCTTATTAGATACACTCGCTCAAAGAAAACACTTTGTTGGTGAGGTAGCTGAAATCTGATTACGTATTGTAAACTCATTGCGCTCCCCTCGACTGCTCCTCCACCTTAACTCAGATTAGATCATATCTCACTTATTAATTTCTCCGATGAGGAGATTTTTCTGTTTTGCTGAGTAATGCCGCTGCTGTCCAAATGGACGGCGCGCAACAGCACAGGGAAGACAGATGAGCACGAGGAAAGAGAGCAATTGTATTTCCTCTTTATAATAAAGCTTTTAAACTTTTAGCTGATTCAAACATCCCCCTTCTTCTGTCTCGCTGCAGCGGGTGAGGAGAGAGTGATAGATGGACCCACGGATACGTCGTTTAAGGCGAACGCCGGAGCAGAGAGAGCTGCCGTTTAGGTCGTAACTGTTAAGCCTGTTTACAGACGCCGTGCTTCCCGTTTTGTCGTTGACTGATTGTCGATTCACTGCCCCCACAGAATTATATCCGTTTCTCTTTGGTATGCAGCGCCGTACGCTCCAAACAAAAAAATGTATTAGCTTATAATAGACTCCTCTGATTCTTGTGTGTGCATTCGTATGCAGGCGTGTGTTTCTGTTTGTGTGTGTGTGTGTGTGTGTGTGTGTGTGTGTTTGCGTAATTGATTGGGGATTTCTGGGGTCTATTCAAGAAGAGCCGACCTCTGACCTTCTTAACAAGTAGCAGCTCCGCCCCCCTCTGGCCTCCAGTCTCTCAATCTCACACTGTGTTAAAAGAAATTAGTCACACACTTAACCACGCACATCCTGCCCATTGTTAAGTGACTCCTAAAGTGTGTCAAAGAGGTTTCATGGTCGCCTTAAACAGCTCTCGGCTCCCCTCCCAGGCAGCAGGCATGCTCAGGTTCAACACACAGACCCTTCTAGACACTAGAGCCGAGGTACTCAACCTTGGCCCGTGACCCTTAAAAACCAAAAGGAAGGCTGCTGGTAAGCTGCAAACAGTGAATGGTGAACACTAATGTGACGGCTCTTATTTCCATTTTTCCGATTATATAACTCAAGAAGGAAAACCTGCAAAATCATAAGAAATTAAATTATACAGAATTCCACTTTATTTAAATCACGTCACAACCGCCTTGCAGGTGCCAAAGCTAAAAGTGAGAGCCATAGAGGCAACACGGCTTTGTTGAATACTCAATTCTGATTGGTCAATTGGCGTTCTACAGTCTGTTATTTCTTTATAGCAGACCGCTGATATGTACAACCGTTCTGATATTGTTTTCATAAGTAAGCAGCCGTCTAATAAGCGAGATAATGTACAGCAAGCCGGTCATTGTTGAGAAATAAACCCCTTCCGGGCGATGCAGGACCTCTCATCTTGTTGCGTTTTATTTCATAACAATGGCCGACTCACTGTACATTATCCTTTACACATATATCACTTGTATTTCATAAATCAGTTCATTTTACGTCGCTATATTTCACTAGGATAATCCCCTCAGTGTCCATACTAAACTAACTATTAAAAGCAATTAAAGGGAAATAGTTTTGAGGTTCAGTTTATTCATCATGTAAATTACAAATTTGTAAAAAAAAAAAAAAAACAGTTGTACAATGTGGAGAGAAAGCCTAAGTTATGAACTTAGGGTCAGGATTTTGGAAGATGTGGTGTTCATCCAGCATGGAGGGTCTAATGAAAGTGTAACATCTTGATTTTGGTGCACATTGTTGTTGTCTTGTTTTATTTTGAAACACTAACCTCTCCTGTCATTTCAGTTGTTGCCCCCGTGTGTTTCCCCCATCGCCCTGGTTCTCCACACCTGCTCTCAATTACTCACCTGCCCCATCCTTTATATACTCCCTGGTTTTCCCTGTTCCTCTGCCAGTTTGTCTTTGTTCATCCCCGTGTGTTTATCACTTTCCTGCATTCCTAGTGTTCAGTTTTTTTTGACATTTGGACCTTTTGCTTCGTCTCCTGGTTTTTGGCTCTCTGCCTGCTCCTTGCCTGGTGTTGTTTGCTGTCTGAACTGTGAATGACCACCTGCTTCTGTGTAAAGACCTTGTTTTTTTAACCTACCTTGTGTCCCGAGTATTTCTCTGCATTTGAGTCTCCGTTACCTCCAGATTTGTTACAGTACGACGCTTGCATTATGGGAAATGTAGGATCCAGGGTTTTATTTTTGCTGATTTGCTTGACCCAAAATGGGATTAAAAATCAGAATATCTCGGCCTCTGCTGCTTCGATTTTGACTGTTCTTCTTTTAATCTGTCTCTTGTGAGTCTCTCAACTTTATGGAAGTTTAATAAGTGATAGTAATATAAATCACTATATAAGTACTATAAATCACTGAAGTACTCCTTTAAAACATATCAACCAGTTGTAATAGTCTGCACAGTCTGTGTAATAGTGTCATATTTTTGAAAGTCTGTAGACTAACTTCTACATCTCTCATCTCATTTCAGACAGTGGCACTATAATACTAAAGGCTGCTCCAGGAGATGTGGATCCTACATCTCAAAAGCCTTTAGAAAAACAGAACATGAGGCTTTAAGCTTGAATTTCACTGTCCACAAATTCCCGAAGCAACTAAGGTGACAGGTTGACGGTGTGTGAGCTCCAATGTGGGCGTGTGCACTCATACAATGAAAACGTTCTGACCACAAGAAATTGTGTTGTTTTCATATTAAAACATCTTTTTACAGATTTTGTTAAATGCAATTGTCAGTTAAAGTATCACTGAAATTCAGTTCAACTCAAACTCATTATCCTCTATCTGGAAGTTCATGTCAGTGTTTCACAACTGTTTTGGCTCACTGACCCTTTAAGGAAGTGATGTCTACTTGCGACCGATCAACAGTCAGTCGACAATTATTAGATAGAGTACAATCTAAGACCTGCTCTAAACATAAAGCGTCACAAGATAACTTCTGTTATGATTTGACGCTATATAAAAATAAATTGAATTGAATTGAATTGAATAGATATGGGTTATGACCAAAACAACCGAAAATGTAGTAATTTTTAAAAGCTTAAAGAGTTAAATCATCCCAAAACGCAAAGGTGAGCACAGTGGTTCTTAAACCATTTCTGCAGGGCCCGCTTTAAAAATATTTTAAAAAATATTGAAATATTTTCAAGCCCCCCCGCAGGCCAGTGCAGAACCATGCATCATTATTATTTAGCCTTTCTGCGCCCCCCCTTTTATAACTCCCCCTTA
>CAKAOH010021447.1:48254-61858 GCA_916701665.1 Sebastiscus tertius | reverse complement strand
ATACAATTTTCAACACACTTGATTGAAGTTGTTGAGGGCTGCATGCAGACTGGCGTTCATGCCTGTGGGGGGCTCATTGGTGATTTTGATGGCATTCTCCAGTATTCCTCTGGGGATAATATGCTGCTCAGGGCTCGGTGCAGGTTCCCCAGTGATGAACACCCTGTAGTTTGGGTGACTGTCCACCGCTGCCGTCTCCAGAAGAGCATCAAGAGAGGGCAGCCAGCGAGCCACCAGGTGTACATTCTGAAAAGATGACAAAAAGATTAGGGAGCTTATGTTATAGGTTAACAAATTTGTTTTTTTATGTATTTAAGTTAATTTGTGAAAGATACACGCTAAAAGTCATCGTGCTATGCTCTCCATTAGTAAGAAAACCTTCAGTGACTCACTTGGCTGCAGGCTTCTCCCTTTAAAATGAGGCATTTGTGGTGCTGATTTAGCCAATTATGGTTTTTATTGAACCAAATTGAGTTTATTTCCTTGCTCAGGGGGTGAGATAATATCATTAGTTGCATTGCAGGCTTGCTGGAAGAGCAGCCTGGAGTCGCTACAGTAACCTAGTCGCTGAACAATACTGCTTCCTACAGTACCTGCAGAATGACCCAGTGTCCAAGTTTCGAGGCCTTCCTCAGAACCCTCTCAGCTACTTCCTCTTGTCCCTGTCCCAGCGAGATGTTGTGCAAAGTGCCCTGGTCGATGGAAAATCCCAGCTTCAATCCTGAACAGAAAGAATATTTAGAATAATTACCCCTACCAAGTGATCAGGATGTATACATAACAAACAATAATACGCACTGCAGTACCTAGTTTTTCTACATCTTTGAGTGGATCCACTCCAGGTGAGAGGATGAAGAACACAGGGGTCGAGGGGCCACTGTCTTCATACAACTTGTCAAATTCCAGCCTGGCAGCGTCCACATATTTTGTTCCCATGCTCTCCTCCACAAAGTTCCTGCCAGGAAACATAGTCAAAAAGCTCAGTGATGTACAGCCCTTACAAATACAAATGTACTGGTCATTTATTTACCTTAGTGTATAGGTCACCCTATCAGGACGAAGTGCTCTGAGAATGATGAGCTTCTGGAGGGAACTTTTATTCTTCCAGTCCTGGGGAAGTCTTTCCTTTTCAGGACAACTGGATTCAACGATCTTCCTCCAGCGCTTTGGTGAGCTCTCCACGTCTTTGTCCAGTCCACTGAAGTCCTCCATTGTAGAAATGGTCTATACCCAAATAACAGATATTATAAAACCAGTAGCATAAGGTATGTAGTGATGATCTGATGGCTAACAAGAATCAAAATGTGACCCTTTAACATGTTATATCACATCGTTAATAGCCTTGACTGTACCTTAATGGCTCCCCAGGCGTGTGGGGAGAGGAAGGACACGGGACTAACTCTGCAAGCTTCCACATGGAAACGCAGTAGGAAGTCAAATTCCTGAGCATCAATCAGGCCCTGCTTGAGCAGAATCTGAGGGGAAGGACCAAGAGCAGTTTGTAATGATCTATGTTGTATTGATCTCCTTTAAATCATTTCCACAACAATTGAAAACTGCAAGAAAACTCTGGCAAGGAGATAGCATAAACTCGTACAGGCTGAATAAGTGCTCCTGAATGTGAAATGGCCACGTGAAGGACAGCCTTCAGAGCAGCACAATTTCTAAAGATGAAAACAGTTGGCGCAATGACAGATAATTGCATTATGCCATCAGAACCAACCCCCTTGTCAGAACCAACTGTCTGAACAGCAGCCGCAGAGCAAGGTGTGAGAGGTAATCAATAGCAGCGTATGGTCCTGCTGACTGCTTTTAATTGAAGTTAATGTGGGGGCAGAAAAGTACTTTGATTGATGAGGATGACAGGAGGCCCCACCTTTGAGGCGGCCCTGAGTCCCTCACCTGGAAGGCAGTGTGTGACAAGAAGGTTAACTTGTCTCTCTCAAACAGGCCCTGGCTGGTGTACAGGAATACAGAATAGGTGATGGCCTCGGTGAGGGTGTGCACTCTGGTTCTCACATCCTCGTCCCATTCGGCATGCTCCATTGCTTTGTTAAACACTGAGTTAAAGGTCTGGAAGACAACCAAAGGGAGGACAGTGCTCTGGTAAGGAATACATACATATAGACAAGACCTTAATGCTGAAGTTTTGGCATAGAAGCACAACTCTAAGCTGAATTGTACAGACAGGGCTGTGCCTAAAATCTTAATCACAAAGAGAAACAACATTTACAAACAGCTCTAATTAAAAAAATCCAACAGCATGTCTGTCAAAGAGGACTCTGAGCATTGTCTGTCCCCCGATGAGTGTCCCCTGAGAGCACTTCAGGGGTAAAGGTTTCACCTTGAGAGAAAACTGATACATGGGGTTAATCCTGCTGAGGTCATTGATGATGAAGAAGAGGAGCGACGCTCTCTCAGCTGCTGGGCGGTAAAGTTCTCGAGCCTCGTTGATCTTTGTCTCGTTCTCTCTGGCCTCCACCACCTGTGTGTTCCAATTGCACAAAATGAGCTATTAGGCTCTCAGTCATGCTCCAAAACCCTCTCATTACACATATTCCTAACTACACATCATTTGCAGCTAATGCAATAAAATGAGGCGCTTCCTGTTGTGCGACATTCAGAAAATACTTGAGTGACAAAAAAAAAACACGTGCCCCAACTGATAGGACCCTGTTGGTGTAATAACCTCACCTTGTACTGAATGTGAGCGGCTGTGCTCTTGGTGGTCTCGAGTTGCTCCACCAAAGAAATATCACCCAGGAAATTGCCATGGGCTGCAGAGAGGCGACTTAACAGGTCGTCCTCCAAACTCTTAAGCTCAATCTTGAAGTGGTTCTGCTGTGTGGTCAGCTCCATCTTGGGAACCGTATACAAAACAATTCAGACATTTATATTTTGCATGTAAAATCACCAATAGAAATGCTTTACAGTAGGTTTAACAGTCTAAGGATTCACCTTCAGGGCCTCCAGGTCGGGCCTTTCCCGTGACACTACCTGTCCCAGCAGCTGTTCTTCCAGGCCCACAGGAGTCACTGTGAAGTTGATAAGGGTGGTCTGGGCCTGGAGCTCAGGAGGGAAATGGGGATTGGCCAACTTGGTGTGGAGGATGAGTTGAAAGTTACTGTTGTATTCACACTCCTTGCCCCCAATTCGAATGTAACTGGATAACAGGAGAGTACAATTTTAAAAAAATTAGCTGAAAGCAAATAATGACTTGTCGACTGCCATGTTGTTTAAAGGTCACTGGTGATAAATTTACTAAACAACTAAAAGTACACCACCTGATTTTGTTATGAAGCTGTTGCAGTACAGGATGTGTATTTAATACCATAGGCTGTATATAAGTAGACTTAGTCACTGTGACGTCACCCATTGGTTTGTGGACTGACGTTTTGAAGCCTCGAGTTCAGCCATCTTGGTATTTTGCAACCAGAAGTGACACGAGAGGGTGGAGCTGAGTACAACCGAATGCTGAATAAGACATTTTTAGGTGACCAAAATGTTACAATAAACTTTCATGAACTGAAAACACACTGTGAAAGGGTTCAAGTTTCAAAACGAAAACACGGACAACTCCCAGAACAGACAGTGCCGTGGTCGTGACCTGTCCATCACAAGGTAGCCATGCCCTAAAGCATCCCCTGCTTTATCATTTATTTGTCTCTAAATGGGACCATAACTTACTAAATGAACATCATGCTGCATTAAAGAAGCCTTGAAACTAGCCACTGAGACCATAAACTCATGTTTACAATGTTTACTGAGGTAATAAACCAAGTGAGAAGTAGGCTCATTTTCTCATAGACTTCTATACAATCAGACTTCTTTTTGCAACCAGAGGAGTCGCCCCCTGCTGGATATTAGAAAGAATGCAAATTTAAGGCACTTCAACATTGGCTTCACATTTCAGACCCGGAGGTTGCTCACTGTTTAAAATATGTGTAACAACTCTTCTGTGTTGCTGCTGTGGATGATAATTAACTGAAACTTTACTGCACAGCAGATCTATTTGACAAAACAATTCAAACTCAAGGGCAATTTACTAGCTTTTTTCTAAGCTTTAAACCATGTTCTTCATCTTCAAAGAAATAAGCACGACATGTATTCATGCCTAACTGTGGGAGGAAATCTTAAAAGCTACTGAGCTTGTATGTTTACAGATCCATCTCCATGACAACTGAGTAAACCTAGTACTGGTTAAAAGCTTCAGAAAACAGTAAATGGGATTTGAGTTTGTATTGTTTTGTGAAACTACTATTTACAAAGTCAAAGGTGAACTTTTATGGTTAGAATCATTGTTTAAAAATGAAACACCACTTTGCTGAAAACATAGCAGTAATTATTTTTTCTCTTCCTGACAAGAACAAAGAATCTAATTGCAAAAACGGCAGCAGAGTTAAATTTGCTCTTCCCATCAATAGACTTTCAAAGTGAGAAAGTGAAACATGAATGATGATTGGATGACGACTAGATGATTAGAAATATCACCAGTGCTTTCCTTTAAAGGACAGAGCAGGTGATTTCAATTATGATTAAATGATGATGATTCTATAGAATATTTGAACTATTTTTGTCCTGATGCATCCGAGCTCATCGACCTCTCACTTTCATGCATTGCAACCTCAACAGAGGGAAGAACTTCACTCCGGCTCCAAATGTCACTCACACTGTAGACAAATAATCTTGAAAAATTATGAAAGATTATCACCACAGCAGCCAATATTTATCTGTTCCTGCATTTCAATTAAATTAGCGATGGCTTGACGAACCTGGTGGCTTTTCATTTTTCTCTAATTACCCCTTGGATGTCAGGCAAGGCCCCAATTTTACGGCACAGGTTCCTCATGGCCTGGGTCTGGTTCAACTCTATATCTTCACAAGCCAGAATTAATGTACTATTGATAGAACCATTACTCCACCAAATTAAAGTCCTTGCTGATGGATTGGCTTGTAGTCTTCCGTCAGCCATGAAAGGAATAATTAGTATTCATTACTTCACACTCTACAACATTCCAATTATTAATGAACTTCAGCTGTGGATCCCCACCAGATCCATCATGGCTGCCCCAGCAGGTTGTATTAATCATCGACAGAAACAAGTGTGTGGGTCATCTACAAGGGATAAACTTATAATCAGATTTACTATGATGAATTGTTACGTCTGGACAGACAGGATTTCAGAAGAAGTTCAATGAACATGCGCCAAAGATATTCAATATTCATGGTCATGCATAGATCAGAGGAAGAAAGATGTACACATTTTTGAGTGGGAAGTCAAAGCAGAATGTCAATATGTGGTATTTTCTATTTATACTGCTGTTGCTTGTCCCGTTTAGGAAAGTTGCTGGATTTTGCCTGTTGAGGGTAATTGGTAACTGAACAAAGGTAATTACAGAGCATCTATTTTGGTGGCACGGTTATATTTGTGAAGTGGATTACAGTACGTAGCAGTGGTCATGTTTGAAAATCAGGTGTGACATCAGATAGGTTTACCAAATACAGGGTGTTTAAAACAAGTGGCAGTTTGGGAAGAACATATAAAAGTTAATTAGCATTAGAGGTAAAGACTTGTTCATAATTAAATGATACAAAATATGCATATATGATCTGACATTATGATTTAAAATAATCCAGATGCAACGGGTCATCTTACTGAGTGTAAAGTTGAGTGTCAGTAATGTTATTATTCTGTTTCCAAATAAATGAATGCATACAAATGCCAGCAAATCACTTATCAGCGTTATGAAATTATTGAAGCTGCATTGAGTTTGCCATAATGATGGAGGACCACTGAATTTAGTGCGTTACAGGCCCATCTTTTTGTGGGAGACAGGAGGTCCTTATACATAACCATGACTGTCCTCAATTCAGCTTTTACACTGAGGCTCAGCTGTTCAATATTCATCACACCTAAAGAATATGAACACACAAATATACATCTATCACCCGTCTTGAGGGGCCAATCAATACGTTGGCCTCAGGGATTCAGGACACGCGCTGCAAATTCATTTATAATCTAAAGAGTGGGCAATAATAATGCATTCACTCATGTCTTACTGGTGTTTCGATGCTCAGTGAGATTCAACCATCTGGCAAATCTGCTCCTATTGTCTACCACCACAGACACATTGGGACGAGTTGTGGGCATATCGACTTGTGTATCAGCAGGGATACAAAAAAACGTACATTGATTAAAATGTTTTTGGTGTAGCTTCAACAAAACAAAGCATTTACTACTGGTAGCTGGTTTAATGCTAACAGTCAAGAAGAAATTGCCATCTCATGTTATTCATTTATATAGCTCTGCTGTTGAAGCTTCCAAACTACCTCGCATCTTTTCTGTCATTTAAATCTATTAACTACAGTACACAATCCAGTAACTACTTAACCATAGATATCCCTCATGCTCGCACTACGAACTGGTTTCAGGTACTATGCGCCTTTTAAATTCAATGAACTGACAAACTACCCTCAGACTAGAGTCGTGCATCCCACTGGGAGATTTTAAAGCTTTATTATCTGACGTTTTTCTTGATTATTGTAACTGTTTTTAGTTCCTTGTTATTGTGTAGTTGTGTTGTTTCTGTTTTGCTGTTTGTGTTCTTGTGAATGTTTCTTGTTCTCAGGTCTTTACTTGTAAAAAAGATGATAATCTCAATGAGACTGTCTGACAAAATATGGATTAAAGGTGCTAAATGCGAGATTGGGAGCATCTCTATTGCCTCCGCATGGCAACGGCTTTCAGCTAACGGTGCTAACTGCGCTAACAGTGAAAACAACAGCAACAATGCTGACAGAGATGACAGTGTTAACCTGGTGGGGAACCGGATGTTGGGTCTGTCGGGACAGCGTTATCAGCTGTAACCGCTGTGTGAGCGCAGTGCAGAGCGAGTGTGAGCTAGCTCACATGCATAAACATGCACGGCGGCCTGCCCGGCGATGTCAACAAAGGAAGGAGAAGCTCAGATTACAACAAACAAAGAGGGAGAGAGACTTCATTCTCTGCTCAGGTAGACATTACTCCTCTATATTTTTACATAGCAAATAGTTGTTTGAAGCTATATTAATGCTCTGAATATCGTATAGAGAACCTTAAAAAAAATAAATATGTGTATTTTTTTTATCTTTGATCTTTTTAAGTACAACAATGTAAATGTAATGTTTCAGTACTAACCTTCCTCTTTTAATAGTGTTTCTACCCAGCAGATGCTCCAGGACTGGGTCTACTTTTTCCGGCAGATTCTCTATCAGAACGGTTTCACCACAGGCAAGGGCTTGTTCAATCACATCTAGATACCTACGGAATAAAAAAAAAGGATACAAATGAGTGAAACAACTGATTGGACATGCACATTTATATGCCGTCATAGCAGTCCTTGTGGATTTTGGTAGAGGGAAAGGTTTTAGCGTCTGAAAAAATACAGATTTACAACAGAAACAACAACAAACATCACAAACTGAAACATTAAAAAAGTGATTGTAACTGCAATCAGAATACAGCCCCTTCTCACCCTTTCTGTCCCATCTGCACCACCCTCAGCTCTGGCCCTAGCCGGTTTCTGATCCACTTGATGCCCTGCTGCTGCGGGTCGATGATGAGCGGCCAACGCTCACTGGTGGTCAGGATGGAAGCGTTCTCGGTGGACATCCTATCATTTGGCAGGCCCTGGTTATGCCAGGCAGCCACAGTGGCATCATCTGTAAGCATGAGGATTGGATCCAGGCCGTCTGTCAGGGGTACAGAGACCTGGAACAGAAACAGAGGAGTGATGTCACTCTAGTTGGAGCACTGTTGGCAGTACGATGAGCTCCAGTTCACAGACTCTGCTGTGGCTGTTTGTAGAGAGAATCATATTTACTCATCTAAACAACTGCAGTCTAAACAACACAAAGTCTGTCGCAAAACTAGCCTTACCTTCTGAGACTGAAGGAAAGGGATCCACGCGTTGTTAAGGAGTTCCACGCGATACTGTCTGGTAAAGTAACCCATGTAAGAGACGAATGCTGAAGTGATAAGGACATCACCACACAGGGTTTTCTGTTGCTTTTCATATGCAACAATTGCCTGGGACCAGCGCTCCTTCTCTGACTGCAAGACACAAAGACCAGGCTTTAATATCATTTAAAAAATACACAGGAGACACAATCCTTCCAGCCCATCTGAAGATGGTTTAAATCGAAGAACCTACACTGCAGGGAAATGTACGCACTGGGCAACTTCCCACTTCATTTATTGTCAAATTAAGAAAATGGAAGCAGTAAAGCATACAGCAGCAATTCCCTTAAAATAGCTTTGGATGTTTAGCTGTAGATTCGCTCTGCATCAATTTAGCATTCATTTAAACCTTCAATACTATGACTGTGACAGCACTACAACAATAAATCATGCATGGCATTTTCTTACAAGGGGCTGTGGATCTAGAATATGTCACATAATAAATTCTCAGACAGTTAAAAATCACTATAATTTTACTCTAATGCATTATGGATTGCCTGTAATATCACTCAGTCTGGGGTGAGACATTGTTAATTTCCAACAGCTGTTGAGGCTTTGAGGTAAGTTAATGATTAAATATAGACGGCCTGATTTATTAGTCTGAACACTATTGCTTCCAGGTCAATGCCATAAAGACAAAACATTTATCTTGATATGCTTAAAAGCCAAGCTGTTCCATGCAAACCACATTTATTTTCTGGAATAAGAAAACTTGCAAAATGGCCACTGCAATGGCCATCTTTTATTTCATATTAGTATCCATAAAGATAATAGATACTGGAGCCTGAAAAAAGGCATGCACAAGAAGGCAAAAGAGTTGAATATAATGTTCAACAAATTATACAAACTTATGCAACATTCAACATTTATATATTCATATTCCATAACTTCCCCTTGATACTTTTTCAGTTTGTTAAAACATCTTTGAGAATGAATTATTATTACACAAACTAAAGATTGTGCACGTATATGAGCACAGAAATGTGCGCACACACACACATCCCATATATACAGTTTACGTATACAGTAAACACACACACATTCTGTACATGCAAAACCTCTCTACTGCACTGGCTGAGAGCAGTGTTATTGCCATCTCTCTTCCTCTCTCCATTTGGAAACCATTCAGCCAGCCAGTTGCCCAGTTCAGCCATGCGTTTTCTGTGGTCCAGCCCTCGCTACCTGTCTCACAAGTCCCCAGCATGCTGCTGGGCCAGGCTGTAAAATCTCCCTTTGCCTGCTCTACTCACACCACAACTGTCAGGCTAGTTTGCCAGGACATAACAACTTCTAGTCCAGATTACTGATGCAATTCATTTACCAGCGCCTTTCCATGGACGCCTCCTGTAAATTGACAGTTTACTTTATGCCAGGTCAGCCCCAATGACACCAACAAACTCCTCTATCTCTCCTTGTTTACCTCTAAGCCCTTAACCAGTCGGTTGGCCAGCTCTATGGTCTGGTTGGTACGCGTTACCTCCTCCTGACAACTGATTTTCTCAGCTGTAGCCCTTTCAACCTGAGCTGTTAAGCTCTGGAGGGTTGCATCAAGATCCTGGAGAAACAAACCAAAGAAAGTCATGGAAATTAGACACCATTAAGAAAATCAAGCTTTTAGACTAAGTGACTTAATTTAGTATAATAATAACAGGGCACTCACCGCCAATTTCTTTTGAACTGCTAACATTTTGGCTGTTGCTGCGTCTAGTTCTGCATTAGCTTGTGATAGTGCATGCCTCTTAGGAATGACCTCACAATAAATCTGCAAAAAAAGGAGGCATACTTAATGAAGAACAAACCTTTTTGCAGAAAATAAAAAAGAAATCTATTAACATTTATCATAACTACAACTTATCTGAAGACATTGCCTGACCTCATAGTATCTGACAATGTTAATAGTCCAGGCACAGAGACCAGCTGCAGCTGTAGATTTGGTCCGAACTAGATCAGGGTGGAACTCTGGGTTTCTCAGATACTCCTGTTTTACCACAGTTAAACAGAGCTCAGGGACGTGCTCCTTGTCATATGACACCAGGGCCTGTAGGAAAACATCAACCTGACAGACGTACACAAAAATACAGGGAATACATTAATACCTGCACTGGCATTTTGGCCTGATACCAGTCTAAAATCAGTTGCTGTCATAAAGAATTTACGTATTAATAAAACATGAAAATGAGACAAATACAGAGCATGTTGCAAATCAAAACAACTTAATACTATGTTTACAAGAGACAGTCCTACATGACAAGGATTATACTGTATTTTGATTTCTTTTTCCACTAAACTCCACACAAATTATATAATCTCTGCTGTTGTGTGAAATTTATAAATGGACTTGGTATGGACCAACACTTTGTTTAAAGTCCCAGAGAAATGGAAGTTAGAGTGTTTTAAGCTTCTGTACTGTGACGTATTCCCCAGTGAAACAGAATATTTGAGCAATGTACAGTTACAAGAGGGATTTAAATCAAATCCTTCACATTTGATTGGACCACTAAAAAGTGGGCAGTCTTAGAATGTAGCGCGATGCCGAACTACACTTGTCACTAAAAGTTGCAGACTGATTGATGAATGGATGTCATGATATTATTGGTTGAAAGTGGTTGGAACTAACTTACGTAAGCATAAGTCATATTTTGTTTTAAAGGTGGAAAAGATGATTGGATTTTGGTATAAAACTACAAAGAAATTGATTTTTTATTTTATTTTTTTTGCATTTATTGTTAAATAGGTGCACAATATGATCAGGGATGTGATCTGGAAGAAAATAGACTCTATAGCGTGATCTTTCTTCATCATGGTCTTACATGAATGCATTTAAATATGTAAGTAAAATATAAAATATATCATCCTGAATGTAAAAAGGTTTTTTAAAAAAAACCTTTATCTTTAAAATCATTGTCATTCTTTACACTTCTCTTTCCTTTTTTCACCTGTTGCCCACCTACACCCACCGCTAAGGATCCCAAAGAAAATTAACATTTTAGCCTGATGTTGTCCTTTATGTTTTTTTAAAAAAAACATGTATTAAAAAGATATGTATGTATCAGACATATATACATTTTTCAATTTATCAAATAATTCAGATAAACCAATAAATACATTCAAAAACCTTCTAGGTTTAAAATGACAAAGAAATATGCTTTTGGAAAAGAAATCATTTATCTCCATGCTAAATTCTGCAGGCTTTTTAAAAACCAAATACATTTTTTTATGGCTCCACTTGCATTAATAACGGCTAGAGGTTGAGAAGCGGGTCGACACACTTGCTCCCCTTCTGAGTGAGCATATTCATAGAGCCATCCAGATGTAATGTGAGCACTGGAGAGATGCTCGACAGGGCCAGGGTCAAGGCCCACACACAAATTAGATTGGCATTAATCAGGCAGATGTGATTGACATGATGACAGCTTAACCTTGCCCATGAAGGCCCGCGCCGCCTTCCAGCTCCGATCCTTAGGCACTCGACCACGTGGAGCCAGCAGAACCATCACAGCTGCTGCTACGTTGATCACTGCCGCTGGGGGGTTTGGAAAGGCCTTCAGCTCAGTAAGATTCACCTAAAGAATAATTAGAAATATTATATTGTCTTTAGAATAACTGAAGATTTGATGGATTTTTGTCTTGTTTGAGAAAATGAAGCACCTTGTTGAGGGTGTCCAGTGCTGCTGTGGCAGCTGTCAGCGATGGCTCTGCCTTGGCTAGGTCATTTTCACAGTCCTTCTGTTTGACTAAGACTTCTGCCTGGATGACAGCAACCTGTACAAAAGCAACCATAATGACACAAAAAAGTACATGTAGCTAATGGCGTGGTATGAAGAGTGCAATGCTAAAAAAAAGAATGACAACCAACATGCAATAGAATATCTCACCTTTTGTGCCTCGACATCCGCAGCTTCTCTCTTGCTGCTAACCTTCTCAGTCTGCAGTCCAATCTTTGTAATTAGAGCCTCAATATTCTGGTTTTTAAAGGTCAGCTCAGCTTCTTGGGATGCCAATTTAGCTTTTAGATCTTCAACCTAAAACACAGAAAAAATGATTACACATACTTCAATGTACTTAATGTCAGGGGAAAACCCACACTGTTTAAATCAAAGACTACTACTATTCCTATTTTCACTACCTCAAACCCTAATTTTAGCCCCCTGCTATAGTATATCATAAAGACGTTTACCTGAGCGGCAGTGGTTTGGAGTTTTTGAAGGCCGCTGTCAAGCCGGTTCATCTTGTGCTGGAGCTGAGCCCGGCTCTTCTCCAGAAGGTTTCTGTACAGGGTGATTTGCTGGAGAAAGCTCTTGGGGGTGGTGTAATTGTACCTCTTCTCATTGCGCTGGTATTTTTCACTTGCCTGGTTGACACTGGTGTGAACGTAGGCCATGAAAAGACTGATGGATTCCTGGACGGCAGGCTGTAAAAATAAGCAGACAAGGGGGGAGAGGGGAGAACGGGGTGAGCTGAATTGAGTAGAGTTTAACATCCCCAACCTGATGGGGACTGAAATATTATCTTCATAAATTTTGAATTCATCTACAAGTTTTGCCATCTTACTTGGCCGGCCCTGACTTACTCAATCTGAAATTTCGGTGCAGCTAGCAGGAATGATTAGGCTTTGAAACCTCTGTGAAAATAATGTGTTTAGACTACTGACATGCAGCTTGTAAAACATGCACACCGTTTACATTATCTCCCATGTCCTCCAACTTTCTAAACACTGTCTACAGCGGCTGTTGTACTACACTCCAACTAGGTATTCATCATATGGTGCTCAATGACACAGAGCCTCTATTAATCATACAGTTAACGATCAATTAAAGCAAAAACAAATGAGCAGACAATACAAGGATCAAACCTAACCATAACTCACAAAAAGCCATTGTTAATGATCATGGAGCCAGTAGGAAAAAATCATTATTAATTAAGATCTGACATAATGCTTTTTGACAAAGCGTGCTATGTTCAGTTGAGATGCGAAAGAAGTTCTCATTGATTGGCCGTGTGTAACTATTAGTGGGTTGTGCATTTTTAACTTTAAATAAATGATCATTTCTTATTTCCCCAGCCTCTTTAAGAAGATAAACAATCATTAATGACTTTAAATATGCAGTAATGTCTCACATATTGTGTTGTTTCAACTTTTCAAAATATTTTTGTTATTAATGCACATTAACTTCAACTAACACAAAGTGCTTTATGCATCCACAAAAAGGGAATTATTAAGTCCTCCTCTGAATACCATACCTATTACTATAACTTTACAACTACTAGGGCCACAAAAATAATTATTTTCTTTATTGATTCATCTGTTGATTATTTTCTCAGTTAATCTTAGTCTATAACAAAAAAATGACCAAGGTAGTGTCTTCATATATTTTGTTTTGTCTGACCCACAATCCAAAAAATGTAATATAAAAATATTGTGTAAATAATCCAGCGCCTCTTAAATCACGCTTTTGCACAGTTATGGTTACTGACTCTCTCTCCACCTCCCTAAACTCTTATTTTAAGTGCAATTAATTTGCCAAAAAGAGACAAAACACACAATATATATATATATATATATATATATATATATTTTTTTTTTTTTAATTTTCTATAGATATCG